>CM053582.1:571751996-571768335 GCA_028627135.1 Pseudochirops cupreus
TTTTGGAGTTCCAGGATTGGTTTAGAGTCCTATTTTATGGGTATTTTGGGGTGGCTATGTGAGAGCTGCGATGTGTTGCTGCTTCTACGCCGCCATCTTGGCTCTGCCCCCTTTGTTATTCTTTCTTAAAGTTTAATTCCCAGGATTCATGGCCATAGAAACCTCTAGTTCCCAAGTGTTACATATGAGTTCTCATGATCATGGTTCAAAATAGTTTCTATGAGACTGAGAAGAGAGATATAGGGGTGAGCTAACGTAAAACTGTGAGGCTATTGCTGGCAAATTGCCTTCTTTGTTGCCCTATAAAGCAAGTGAGCATGGTCAGTAAGTGGGGATTTGGCATTTGGGTAATGCATAGAGGAATGCATGTACCTGCCTTGACTGGCCCCCTTCAAGGCTTGGGGAAAATCTGTGTACTACCTCAACTGGCCCCCATTGAGGCTTGGGGAATATAGAGGAGTATGCAAGCTGGAATGATGTGCCTGTCTCAACTGCCTCCATCGAGATGTAGGGGTAGCTGCACCTCCCTTCTCTCCCACCCCTTTGAGAAGGGTGATTAGGGAATGCTGTAGGAACTGGTGCTCCCATTATCAGCAACCCCTTGTGAGAAGAATAGACTAGAACAAAGTAAGCTTATTTAACCCCTTGTCATGTCTCTGTTCTTGTCTTTTTGTCTATCTGGATCAAGGGTGAACCTGTCTTGTAATACCTGCCACCAACCCTCCCTTATCTCCACCTGTCTTATACCTGGTATAGTCAGTGTTGCCTGTGTGTTTACCCATCTAACAGACATGTAGACTACTGCCAGGCCTGAACTCAACATTTGCCCATCTTGGTATGGCTTGCCAAAGATCAGACATGGGCTTCCAGAGGTCAGGCTCTCCCCGAGGGGACAGATAGGCATCAGAGGAGGATTTTTGTGGGAGCTCTCTTGAAAACATGACACTCACATACTTTGGTAATCTTGAAATGTTGTGAAATTGATGAAGTCTCCAGGATGTGGAGGGAACCCTACATTGCAAATGAATGGGAGACCATGGACAAGAGCTGCAGGAGAGGAAGGAGGGCATGGGTCGCAGTCTACATAGTTGGAGAAACATTCAAATCAGTGAGATCATAGGTCTATGGAGAACATTTGAAAATTTGAGTGCTAACATCAGAAGATTTTTTTTTAACCCATAGGTCATTCATTGAACCATAGAAACTGTATTGAAAATTACACTAGAAATCACCCAGTCCAGGGTTAAGCATCCTCTTATTACTCTGACCTCCTGGAGAGTAACCCTGCCCTGGCCCCGGCCAACTGTAAACAGAGGGGATTGTTCTCTAGAGAACAAGCCAACAATGAACATAATTTTCTTTCTCTGCAGTTTTCAGAAAGCTCTGACTTTTGTTATGAATTCATGGAATTGAGAGCTTGGGAGAAACGCCCAACCACATAATCACTAAAAGCTGTGAATGAGGGGTAAGCTGATGAGGACCCGTGGCTCATCTCCCCCAGCTGTCCAAAGCTGGTGATTTAGGTTGTGTCTACGTGGTCCCAAAACATCTGGACTGCTCAGCAAAAATCAATCAAACTTGTTATCTGCTCATATGGACCAAAATTAAAACAACAACAACAACAACAACAACACACACACACACTCCTCTGATTTAAAAATCTCACTTTAAGGCTTCTGAGCAGAAATCATCCCAAATGCCCTCTGCATGAAGAGGGGCTCAACATCCAGGAATAAGTGAAGGAGTGATGTTCCTATTGCTCTCTGCCCTGGTCAGAACACCACTGAGGCTTTGTGGGGGCCAGATCTTGGCAAGGATGTGGATAAGCAGGAGAATGTGCAGGGGAAGGCGACCAGGATGACCAAGGGTTTTCTTATCACACTCTAAGAATCATTTGAAAGACCTGGGGATGTTTAGCCTGGAGAACAGAAGATTCAGGAGGGACAGAGAGATGTATTGGTGTAGTTCAAGGCTGTCATGGGGAAGAAGAATTAGATTTTTTTCTTTGATGCCTCATGTCACTTTAAATAAGTCTTTGGGGCCTCAGTTTTCTTATCTGTAAAATGAGACAGCTGGACCAGAAGATGGAGGCAGTTTGGTGGTGCAGTAAAGGCAGGAAGACTTGAGTTCAAATGTGACCTCAAACACTCATTAGATGTATGACCTTGGACAAGTCACTTAACCTCTGTTTGCCTCAGTTTCTCCATCTGAAAAATGGGGATAATAAAAGAAGCTCCCTCCCAGGATTGTTTCGAGGATCACATGATATCTCATTCACAAAGTGCTTTGTAAACCCAGTGACATTCAAATGCCATTAGCATTTCTACTATAATATCATATATGATCAGATTGCCTCTGAGGCCCCTTCAAGCCCTCTCAAGAGAGACCTGTGATTCTCTGTTCCCATGACTTGTAGTGTTCAGGAGAGAAAGTCAGGAGTGGCTGGATGACGCTCCCTGGCTTACAAGCTTGTGGGTGCTCATAGGAGCTCAGAGAAGCTTGTGAGAAGTCACTGGTGCTCTCAGGAGCTCTCAATTTCCTGGATTTACCAAAAAGTGTTGAGTTGTTCCATCGAGCTCAGATTCTTCCCTGGTCTCTTGTGCCACTAACACCAGGTCATTAGCTCCTGGAAGGAGCTTGACTTTTGTCTTTTTATTCCCAGCAATGAGCACAGTCACTGATGTTTTGGAGATACTTATTTACTCAATGCTTATATATGAGCCCCAAATTCAAAGATAGGGAAACTGAGGCTTGAGGAACCTAATGGCTCACCCGGTCCCATTAGCATTCAAATCCAGATCTTTCTAAAAGCACAGGGTCATAGATCTGAGGTTGGAGAGGACCTCAGAGCACATCTTTTCTACCTAAACAGGATCTGGCTGTTGGAAAGAAAGATTGGGACTCTTCAGTCATGATGCATTTCCTAATAAAACACTAGAGACATTACAATCAGAAAGTGGAGGATGACCAGCTCCCCAAACCTGGAAGAACAATTAGCAAATTCATAAATCAAGGGTTAGTTTACATTTCTTTAATGAAGAAAAAGAATTGATCTGCTCTAGTAAAGCCTAGTTCCTTGATTAAGAACAAATTGACTGAACCTGAATCCTTGCTAATAAATGCCAAATGTATGAAATCTAAATACATTATTCTTTATTAGGGACAGGACCTAGGCTAGTGAGTTCCTCGGTAGATAGAACTTCCAGGTGAGAAAAGTCCGTCTACCAATGTAGATGAGACTTTTTCTTCAATCTAGAATCTTACAGAGCTGTCTAGAGAGCTAAGAGGTTCAGGATTTGCCCCCAGCCACACAGCCAGTGGGTACCAGAGATGGGATCTGAAGTCAAGCCATCCTGGACTAAGGCTGGCTCTAGTCACTAGACCATGGCTGCCTCTTTGTTAAAAGGAAGGGGGAGACCAAAGGAAGCCAACACAACTCACTTCCAAAGGGCTCCTGGTCTGAGTTGACAAACTCAGTGGAATGTTTGGAAGGTTTCCCAGTTGCTGAATTTCTTATTTGTTCTCCTCTGCTCTAGATCCCATTAGAATGTCAGCAGTAACAAAATTGTCCAATTTTAAGACAACAATTTGTAGCAGCAGCAGCAGTGGCAGCAGGGGTGGCAAACCACAGCAGGGTGAGTAAAGTCCTGAATTTGAAATTGGAGGACTTGGGTGCAAATCTTTGATCTCCTGCTCACTATGTCACTCTGGGCAAGTCATTTTACTTTTCTGGGACTCAGTTTCCTCATCTGTAAACTGAAGGGCTTGAAATAGATGATTTCTAAAGTCTTTCCAGAACCAAGCCCTAGGGTCTTGTAAAAAGAAGTTCAGATAAGTTCAGTCTAGGCCTAGAGCATTTGAGCAAAGCTCATTTGGTCCTATTCTAATTGCCTGTTCTGATGTACCCAGAAGTCTAAATGGTTTTGGAATTGGCAGTGACTTACTGTCAATGCATAATTATGGAGGGTGCAAATAACCCCCCAAATAATGCATAATCCAAAAGTAATTTATATTTGTCTTCGGAAGGCATCATATAATGTTCAGGAGATTTACTTTCTTAATTATATTTAGCTTAGGCTAATATTAAAATTAGCTTGAATTCCTAAACACAACCCAAATGACAGGGGGCGGGGCAGCAAAGGAAGTGGGGGATTAGTCATCCCAAAGCAGGCTGGGCGACAGGGAGAAGTGAGCCGGTGAGGGAGGGAACCGCTAGCTCTGCATTTGGGTTTCTGTTCAAATGCTACCCCAGGTATCAGGAGGCACAAACCCTTGTAAAAATGACAAACAACCCCTGAAGGGTGTATCAGAGAGGGGGTCCATGTGTCTGGTGGGATGATTTCTTCAGGCTTCTTTGCAAAGAAAACTCTGTCTACAATGAACATGGACAGAAGATTCTGAGAAGAGGAGGTTGTAAAACGCCTTTGGTGCCTCAGAGCCTCGAGCTCTATTTAAATGGCTCATCCAACATGGGAGTCAGTAGGTGGTGGGGGACTTTGGGATTTTTATCAGAACAATCTCTTGATGTCTCATTGTTCCTGCAGGCAACTTTGGACCTCTGAGGCTGTCACCACAGAATCCAATGTCTCACAGGTTCTACCAAGGGAGGACTTTCAGTATGAACTACAGCTGTTTTCCAAGGCTAGCTTCCCTGTGCTATCTTAGAAGGAAGCTCCAGCAACTTATGAAGACAAGGATGGGGTTGTGACTTGTCTTGGTGGAGGAAGAGTGAATGGAGATGAGGTCAAAGGTCTGTAAAACATGGCCACTTGTGGCAAGGATACTAAGCTCTGCTGGGCAGTCTCATTCTTTGTGAGCATCTGAAATAATCCTTTAGAGAATCTTCATCCATGGAGCCCATGCTTGATTGGGAAGTCATTCCTTGGAACACAATTTCCATTAGGAAGATGTCAAGAACATTTTCTCTTCCATAAAACCAGTCACAAATGATACGGTCTTAAGAGTAAAATATTGAGAACTCAGTAAAACTGTGAGTGCTGTTTCCAAACTTCAATTTAAAGGTTCATTTAAATTTCAATATATGTTGTTAGCAAAATAATGTCACCATTAAGTACTTCCTAATCTTTATGTAAATCAAAATGATTTAGGAAAAATTCCTGCAATGACCCTGGTTCTTGCGAACTGAGAGTGTGATAAGTAGAGTTAATTATGAAAATCTGAAGGTGGTTAGATTGTGCTGAAGACCCACCTAGATGTTTTACTGAAACTGCAAACTAGTTGAGTATTGTCTACACTGTCATTCCATAGGAAGCTAGTTCTGGAGATTTGGAGATGGAAGAGAACTCCCAAGTCACCAACGTTAACCCTATCATTTTATAGTTGAGGAAATTAAAACCTGGGATGGGTCTAAAGGGGTAAGTGACTTGGTTGGATTCAAATCCAGACTGCATGCTTCCATGAAGAGGGGGCTTATTTGGCATTAGAGGATCCAGGCTGGAATCCTAGCCCATATCTTCATATATCAAGAGCTCAAAGGGACCCCAGAGATCATCTAGTCCAACCTTTGATTTACAGATGAGGAAACTGGGATCCAGGACGTTAAGTGGTTGGTCCAAGGTTACACATGGTACTAAGTGTCAAATGTGGGATTTCAACCCAGGTTCTCTGTCTCTATACCCGATATTCCCATGTAAACTCCTAAGTATCTATTAAGTATTAAGGTGCAAGGTCCTGGGGATACACAGATAAAAATTTTCAAAAAGAACCTGTCCTCAGAAGTCTGGTTGTGTAAGGAGGAGACAACATGTAAATAGAGAAAGACAATAATTGGAGGAGGGAGAGTGATTGTGAGTAAAGGAACAGAAAACCTCCTACAGGGCATTGCACATGAGCTAAGCCTTGAAGGAAGCAATGATTGTAGAAGGTAAGAAGTAGGGAGCAAGGACATTGCAGGCATGGGACAGGCTGTGCAAACCCTCAGATGTGGGAGATGGAGGGCTGAAATCTTCCACAATACCACACTCCCTCCATCAAAGTGAGAAGCAAGTATTTCAAGTTAACAAAAATCCATAAGCAAAGTTAAATCTAGACCCTATTGATTCCTGACCAGGAGGAATCAGATGACTGAGGGTCCACATTGACCCTTCACTATTATTTCAAGCCCATCTCCACACCTTGAGCAGACATTGACTTTTGCTAATTTACACAGTACCAGCTGGAGCTCTCTTCTTGATCCAGACTCTGCTTTGCTCAACTCCCATGGACAAAAAGTCTTTGTTTTCTTCTCCGTAGCTTGGACATTAAAGGACTGGGCTGCCTGAGAGGTCTTAAGAATTCACATATGATGAGTTCTTAAGGATGTTGAAGACTTCTGTAGCTTTCTGAAAGTTTTACTCTATTTCGTTTAAATTCTGCGATTCACAAGGTAATACAAAGCAAAGTGAACATATCAGGGGCTTGTACACACAGAAGGTGTGCCTCCTCTCTGATGCCAAATGTCTCCTGATAAACTGTGTCCTCCACCCAATGTGCTGGGACCAGGGATGCTCAGTCTGTCCCTGGAGAGGGGTCTTCCCTTGCTCCAACCCTTCCAGGAAACAAGGGGAAGGGGTGGGGCGTTCTAGAATTGGCCAGGACTGATCTACACATATATGGAGGAGAGGACTCTCCTCTGGTAGGACTATGAAAAACACCCAACACTCTCAATTCAAGAAATTCCATTTAACAATTCTATATTGGGATTTGGTGAATCTGTGCTCTCATGTTCAGAACAGAAGATGAATCAATCAAAAAACATTCATTAAGTCTGCTGTCTGGGGACGGAGGGATGAAAAGGAAACAGTCTCTGCCCTCAAAAAGCTTAGATTCTATTGAAAGAAGTAACAAAGGAAAGAAGGAAATTAGGAGTCCAGTGTCATATTAGGTACAGCATTACAGTGCAGGACTGAACAATTGCTCTTCATTTTGGCTTGATATTTGGGCACTGTAAGCTCATAAAATGCAAACCAGTAAAACATAGACTCCTCCAGGGCAGATTTTTTTGTCCCCTTTGTGCCTAGGCAGAGCGCTCAGCACACAGCAATAGGTACTTAAGAAATGCTTCTTGAAACAGTTTGAACTGAGTAGCAGAGATATAGAAAAAGAAATGGATTTTTCTCCTACCCTCCTTGTGAAGGTGTGAGAGGGCCACTGCACGCCATCCATGGTCCTGCCTGAGATGTTGAGATGCTGCTGTCCACATGTCCCCCACGCTGTTTTCAGAGTCTCTGCTGGTTGTAACTTGTGTTGACCTGCAGCATCCTTCAATGGCTCTAAGATATAGGCTTGGCTTCCTAACAGAATAAGTCCCCTGTTGAAAAAGAAACAGTTAGCAGACTATAACTTCTTTAGAACATCTGTTTGTAGCTGTCACCATATTTGTGACTCAGTGGGAAAGTGAACATAAGCATTCATACTTTCAAATTCTGTTGAAAGAGGGCACTTTATTCTTTGGACTGGTCTGCTTTGTCAACTCCTCTAAACCAGCGGTTCTCAACCTGTGGGTCGCGACCCCTTTCGGGGTCAAACAACCCTTTCACAGGGGTCACCTAAGACCATCGGAAAACACATATTTCTGATGGTCTTAGGAACCGAGACACCGCTCCTCTATGTGTCTCCAGATGGGTCCGCCCACATGCAGATACTCCCATATATGAGTATTAAAGGGTCGTGGCATTAGGAAGGTTGAGAACCACTGCTCTAAACCCAAGCCCTGGTGGGCAGAGTTCTGGTCTCTTGCCGCTGGTTACAGCACTTCACACTAACAGAGCCCTTGAGATACCATGCTGAGGCATTTGAGGTCTGAAATATGGATGAAGACAGTCTTGGGACCCCCTGGGGAAGAGCCTTTCCTGCCAGGAGAAGGTTGGTTGGGAAAAGTCTCTCCCAGCCCCAAAGTGACCAACTAATCAATTAATTAATGAAGTCATCAATTAACAAGCATTTATGAAGCACCTACTGTGTTCAAAGGTCTCTGCTAGGCACTGGTGATAGAGGTTGGGTAGAATCACTCCTAACCTCCAGGAGTTTACAGTCTAGCCAGGAGAGACAACGTGTGCATACACAGGGAGTTACGAAAGAGATACCAGGTAATTGGCGGGGTGGGGAGGAGGAGTGCACTGCCCATGTATCTCTGGAACATCAGAAAGACCAGAGAAAGACTTCCAGTCTGCCACAGTGGGTCACGGTCATAGCCTTAGAGCTGGAAGAGCCCATCTAGTTTAGCCCCCTCATTTTACAGATGACGCAAATGAGGTCCAGATACTGAAGTGATTCGCCCAACATGTCAGAGGTAAGATTTGAATCTAGGACTTGTGACTCCCTAGTCAGCACTCTTCCCATTGAATCACACTGCCTCTTATGGAAGAGGTGTCTAAGGACGTGGACAAGATTCACACAGGCTTAGAGGGCATGGAGGGGCTGTGATCGACCCCATGGAAGCGATGACTTCCCACACTCATGAAACATTGCCCATTGACCTAAATATGGAGATCTAGGATAGAAGTCAGGGCTTCAGTCCTTCCATGACACAGCTCCCTCTCTGCTGGAGCATGGGACATTTCCATCCACCCAACAGCTTCCTTCCATATTGTTAGAGTTCGACCTCTTTGAGAACAATGACTGCCTGACTTTTTAATTGGTAACCTCAGTGTTTAGCTGGGGCTTAGCTTAATAACAAGCTAAGATGGGCTTGCTAAATGTTTCTTTATTTGGTCATTGTTACTCATTTGCCACTCATCCATATCCTTGTCTCCAATATAGACCCTTGGCCATATCCTCTCAGAAATGCTCTGCAGGATCTCCACCCAATGGCCTGGAGACTTTCCACTAGGTCTCTGGCCACTCTTCACCAGCTGCCAGGCTGTCTACCTGTTCTCTCTCTCATCCCATTATCTTCCCCTTTTTCTTTCCGACCACACATTTCCTGGATGATCTTTTTGACAATGCTACTTGCTTGCAAGTCATGGCTGGGAGCCATGAAAAAGAGAACTTGGAAAAGAAGCACAAATTGCAAAATGGAAATGAATGTGAAATTCTTTGTCTGCCATGAGGCAATGTTGGATGGCATTTCTTCTTTGGCTGTGCCACATGTCTTGGAGTGCTGAGGCTGAAGGGCAAATGAGAGACAAAAATATTAGCCTAAGTCCTGCTCCCTCCTTCTTAAATGCATGGTAATTAGATGATTTTAATTAATAGTCTTTTCATGCTCTTGAAGGCAAGATTTTTCTCAAGAAAACTTCAATTTAGATAACAGCAAATTAACATGATTAAGAAAAGTGTGCAGAGAGTTGAGTCTTTTTTCTTTTTCAAATTTAGGAAAAATACCATGTATAATAATGAATTTCTCTTTATGAAGAGATTTCTTGCTTCTGTCTCCTGGGGGTGGGTGGAGGGGATTGTTGTGTTTCAGGGTCAGGAGATGGCCATGAGCAGAAGGAGAATAAGGAGCAGGAACTGGGAAGGTGGTTTGGAGGGATCTGGCATTGTGGAGGAGGCCAGGCTTGGAATTTGGAGAGGGGATTTAGTGTGACTTGGAGAAAAAGGAAGGGCACAAGGAGACTCAAGCAGAAGGGCTTGAGGAGATGATCAATGAGGATGCAAGGTGACGGTGGTTTATAAGACACACTCAATAAGCAAGGATGAGTTGGTACATCCATGGAAAGAAAATAGGGAGAAATAGGCCAGGTTGTAATGAAGATTAGAGGATGAGAACCACAGAGATGAAGGCTCTCAACCTGCTCCAAGTAGCCTGCCCCTGCACTTCTCTACGTGGTTGTGTGTGGTTTGTCCTTCATTTCTGAAGGGGACCAGGGCATCAGGGAGATGATGACATGACTAGCAGTTGACTTTGATTTCAGTGAGGGAGGGCTGTGCAAGGTCACCAGCCTCACTTTCTCCTCCAGAGTCAGTGGCCAGATATTCATCAGGATGGAGGTGACTCAGGATGCAATGGGAGACCCTGGCCCTTTTTACTCTATGGCCTTTTTAGGTTCTCACTTAGAGTGAGGAAACTCCCATTCAGTGAACAGGCCTCTTTAAGAGGTGAATCAAAGGATGATCCCTTTAATTAAAAAAGAAAATTTAAACTGGGAGGAGAAGACCCTAGGGTTGCTCGCCAAAAGAGAAACAGTTACTATTGACATTCACTTTGAGCCCAAAAAATAATCATTAGGTGGTGCTTGGGCAGGGGCCTGTTGTTGGCCAATCCTTGAGATCTAGAGGGAATTTCTCTAATACCAAGTCTCTATGGATAAGGATGGAGAAGGACCAAGGGTGCCATTTGCAGAGGAGGGGATTCTGCAGGGATCTCTGCAGAGGGTGCCATGTTGGTGTGCTCCAAGGACCGAGGAAAATCTCTGTCCCCACTTCCCAGGTCAAGGGAAAGGAATAAGCATTTATAAAATGCCTACTATATACCAAGTACTGTGCTAAGTCACTAAAAATGCTGTCATATCAAAGGGGGTTGAGAAGCAAAGGCACAATCCTGAAAAGCACCAGTTGGCTGACAAGTGGAAAGACCACTTAACTTGGAGTCACAAGACCTGAGTTTGAGTCCCCAACTCTGCCATTTAGTACCTTGGACAGGTCATTTCATCTTTCTAGGCCTCAGTTTTCTCATCTGTAAAATGGGGTCGTACTAGGTGGCCTTTAGGGTCTCTTTCAACTCTAGATCTATGACCCTAGAAAAAGTGCCTCACAAAGGAGAAAGAGAAGGATCACTGAACAATGTAGTGAAGCAACAGATGTGTGACTTTCCAAAGAGGAGGAAGCTTGAGCATCTGAAGATGAAGCCCCAAGAAAGGATGATGTGGATTCACAGGTTGAAGATCTTCCAGGAGGAGCAGGAGAAGAAGAAATGGTCCTGGTGGGTGGTGAGCCCACTGCAGGGACTGGGGCAGCCATTTACTGACCTGATAGCAACAAAAGAGAAATTTGTGGGCCTCAAGGGGCATCTATCCAAGACAGGATAGAGAATGTCCTGCTTAGTTGTACCATCTGACTAATGGCTTCTTTTGATGTAGGCTCAAATGACCTTCCCAGAAGGTTTTGAGAAGACATTGCTAAAAATTATTTTAGCCAAGACATTGAAGACCCCAAGGGTGGAGGTGGCATCTTCAGCACTGCTGCTAATCAGAGGAAAAGATTTGAAAAGAGAAATGTGGGTTTGAGGAAAATGAATCGTAGCTTAAAAAGATGTCTGCCAATGGGGTTTGTATTTCCAGACAATGGCTTAAAATATAAGAATGATGGGTTACTAGGCAGGGATGTTGCTTACAAGGGCTGGCAAAATGTCCTTTCCTGAAGTCTTGAAAATCTAACAAAAAAGGTTTACACTAGACAGGTGATAGGGATGAAAGTGACTATATTTTGTCTGCTCTGCGAGGTACCATGGAGGGTAATTATAAAATGGGAATGTCCATAAATTCATGGAAGAAAAAATTCCAAGAAAGGAGTAAGTAAAAAGCAAATCCAACAACGACTTCAGATAAGGAACAAGCAAGGGGATATAGGAATCCTAACACAAGAAGGCCAATTTGATACAATAGGGATTGCCATGTCTTGATGGGATAAGACCCATGACTAGATGATGGCTCTGGAAAGGAATCATTTCTTCAAAGGAGACTGTATAGGTAAGAAGGCTGGGTGTGGGGACTGAGGTGGAGTAGCATTATACCTTAAGAAGGTGTGCTCATGGAAGGAAATGAAGTATAGTCCCAATTATATCATTTGAATGAAATTCAATGAAAGCAAAAACCTCAGTACCACTTAGATACAAAGGTGAAGTAGATGAGGCTTCTGGGAAGCACATCACATGACTAGTGAATTTGATGGCCAACATCAGTGATATTTGAAAGATCACAAAGAGTGGCCGAAATACCCCAGGATCAGAGAAGAGCAAATGTCCTAATTTTCCCCTCTGCCCAAAAAGATGAAAGACTTTAGTCTAAAAACTATAGGTCAGTGCCCTTTTCTTAGTCTTTGGTGAATTTCTAGAATTTGAAAAAATTAAGTCTTTGCAAAAATTTATTTTTTCTCTCTCACATTACCTAAGCTTAATTTAAAAAAATAAACCAAACCCTCATAGCAAACATCGGTCAACAAAACAAATTTGCACACTGACCATATCCAGAAATATATATCTAGAACATCTTACTAGAAGGAAGGTATGTGAATATCTAGAAAAGTATGTAGTGATCACAAAGAGGCAACCTAACTTCATCAAGAACAGGTCATATTAGATTTTCCTCATTTCCCTTTTCTGGGTAGAGTTGCCAGACTGGTGGATCATGGGAATATTCTAACTAGAATATACTTAGGGTTGTGGTTAAGCTTCTCACATTATTTCTATGAATGAGTTTGAGTGATGTAGACTTAGACAATGTAACATTAGGTGAACTGGAAGCTGGCTGAGTGAAGAACCAAGGTGGTTATCAGTGGTTGGATGCCAGCCTGGAAGACGGGTTGGCCTCAGGGATGTGGCCTTGGTTCTGCTCTCTTTAATATTTTGACCAGTGACTTTGAGGAGGCTATCGCTGATCTGCTTATCCAATTTGCAAGGTTAAACTGAATTAGATGAAATTGAATAATAGAATTGAGTAATGAAGACTTGGGTTAAAAAATCAAATTTACAAGTAAAAGGAACAGCGTGATTAGGCATTGGTATGGCTGAAAAGAATTGATGGATTTAGGGGACTAGTCTGCATGCTCAGGGGCAATTTGATTTTTGAACCCAAGACTTTATACTTATTTCCATTATTCTGTGATGAGACATCAGAAGAGGGCTTCAGTGGGAGATTGTTTATGTAAAATATATGTGATGACTTATAAAGATCACTAGCTAGTGTAGGTGGTGAATGATGATACTTGGGCTATAGGAAATAACAGCTTGAGACAATTTTTTTTTTTTTGCTTTTTGGAGCAGGGAAGGTAGGGCAATTAGCGTTAAGTGACTTGCCCAAGGTCACATGGCTAGTAAATGTTAAGTATTTCAGGCCAGATTTGAACTCAGGTGCTTCTGACACCAGGGCCGGTGCTCTATTCACTGCACCACCTAGCTGCCCCTTGAGACAATTCTTGACTTAGGTTGCTGAACCACACAAGGCTTTAGTGTAGGTGGGTTGGTCAGTGTTTTTTGGTATAAAGTCATAGTTTCCAAAACCAGTTCCCAAGAAAGAGATAATTTGAGTAGTATCTTGAAGCTTCTACATGTGAAGAGACAAGTTGGCATGGTGGATGCACGCAGATGCATGAAGTCATGAGGACCTGAGTTCAAGTCCTGCCTATGACACATTCTGGCTATGTGACCTTGGGCAAGTCACTTAACCTCAGTGTTCTAAGATTTGCCACGTCAGAGAGGGTACCAGCCAGCTTTTGTAGAGGGAGTTTCTCCATCATGATGTTCTCATACACCAATGAAATCATATATCCAATCCCTGTCTAGGGAAGTTCTTTATTTTTAAACTTTAAGATTATGTAGGTGCACATAGACCCAGTCACTAGTTTGAAATAAGGATTTGAATTGATCACAAGACTACTTGGAAAGCCAGATGGAATAAACTCAGACTACTTCAGTCAATGGCACCTTTATTAAGGAACCTCAGTGCTCATGGGGACCCCAATGTAGGTTTTTAAGCCATGTAATATGCTCACAAAATGTTGTCTAGCCTTGTGTTGAAGATCTTAAACTGCCTAGGTAACAAGGGGCCCTCTACCTCCCCAGGAAGCTCATTCTATCTTGGCAAATTCAGGCAAAAAAAAAATAGGTTTTTTCCTTACATTGATCCAAACTCTTCTCTGAAACATCCACTCACTGTCATTAGTTCTTTCTCCTGGAATCCAACGAAACAAGTCTATCTCCCCTCCTCTGTAAGAACCCTTCTTGGAGATAGTGATCCCATCCCTGTAGGTCTTTTTTTCTCTAGGTTAACCTCCCCCCTCCCCCCGGTTCCTTCAATCAATCTCCAAATGCCCAATAGTATGAACCAAGGCATTGTTTCCAAAAAGCTGGTGGTCTACTCGAGAGCATAAGACTTAACATTTATAAAACAATCAGAACGGTTTTTGTTGTTCTGAGTTATGTGTGGCAGAGACAAGTAGCTCAGAGAAAGGACAGAAAAGGATGGGCTGAAGGAACTGGAAAGCCCTTGGTGGATTTAAAAATTATTGCTTGACTTAATTTGAGTCATTCTCATCTTTACTCTTTCTGCCTCTCCTCTTCTCTCCAATGGGTAGGCATGTCGCTTCTGGTAAGTAACACCACTGAGATTTCTAGAGTATGTTTGGTTGGATTCTTTCTGTTTTTCCTTAACAAATCCTTTATGAATCATTAGGAGACCCTTTTGATCTCAGTGTGGGGCACTTCTCTACCAGATTAGAGATTTAAAAAGGAAAACAATGAGAGAAAACGACATTAAACAGAAGAGTTAAGGAAGCAGGCAAAGCTCGACTGCAGAATGAGGGAACAGATGGCCCTGCTTTCCTGACTCAAAGAATTAGTCCTTAAAGTGGCCATATATATGTATATATATTTCTCTTCAGAATTTAAATCAATGGGGTAGCTAGGTGGTGCAGTGAATAGAGTACCAGCCCTGGTGTCAGGAGGACCTGAGTTCAAATTTGACCTCATACACTTAACACAAAACTAGCCGTGTGGCCTTGGGCAAGTCACAACCCCAATTGTCCTGCCTTTCCCCCTTGGAAAAGCAAAATAAAAAGAAAGAATTTAAATCAGTGAGATGTTTTCAAGAGAAAATGTCAGTCAAGTTCTAAGGGCTGGATGCAAATCACTGATCAGATTTTTTCACGTCAGGGAGAAGTTTCTAGAGGCTGTGAGTGAGCTTGGGAATCCCCTTCTCCTTTCTTGTTTTGGTTTTTTAATGGTCCATGAAGCCAAAGATGTGAAAGTTTGGCTAAGGGTACTCCTAGGACTCCCTTAATTGGAAGCTTAGTAAGATGGCTTAATTAAAGAATTGCCATGGCAGAGCTTGGCCTTAATTAGTCACTGAACACAGAAGTGGGTGAGCAAGCATAGTGGAGGGAGACATCTACCACTGGACATCTCAACTGGGAGGTTTGGAAGGATTCATGGCAGGTAGGCTACTGAAAGAATACAAGGAAATGCAAATCACTAAAAAGTCAAACTTGGTAGGCATTCTAAGTATGAAAGTGAACCATCCAACAGCCCTTTTCCAATGCAGACAAGAGACACTCTTCATCTGCTTTGTTTTTCCTATGTTGATGGTTGGCATAAGCTCTTTAGGGTGATTCTGGATCTCATCCGGGAGGCTCTGGAATGATTTAGAGCTTTACTCAATCAAGGTGCTGCAAATGGGGGCAGCTGGAGCAGCCACAGGGGCCCCCTTTACCTAACCCTTATGAACCTGTGTCCTCATCTCTAGAGAGAAGGGAAAGGAACAAGCAGTCATACTGTGTGCCAGGTATTGGGCCAAGTGATTTACTGATATTATCACAATCCATTCTCACAACAACCCTGTTTTATAAAAAAAATGTCCATTTTATAGTTGAAAAAAGAAGACAGAAAGAAGTTACATGACTTATCCAGGGTCGTACGGCTAGTGAGTGTCTGAGGCTGGCTTTGAATTTGAGTCTTCCCAGTTCCAAACCCAGAGCCTCACTTAGCAGCGACATGGCTGTGAAATAAGGGGTTTGGAGGCCTGTGCTTGCTTTAAATCTCTAATCCCATGATGCTGTGGTCTACAGTTTGTCCACAAGCACCCGAATCATGAATGTACCCCAAGAAGGCACAGTGAGGTGGGGGCCCAGACATGCACAGGAGGAGGGGGTGGGCTGGACTGACCTTGGGATACAGGGTGCTGCTTCTAAGGACCTCAAGCTTCTCCCGGAATCACAGGGCTGTGGCTTCAGCACCACATTCATCCAGGGATGCTCCCGGGCTGTGAGTCAGGGGACGAAGCACTCTCTAAAGAATCACAGCTAAGGGTCACCACAGATAAAGAGATGCTTAGGAGGGGCAGAAAGGCTGAGCCCCTGACGGACTTCCTCCTTTCACCAGGTCACCAATTCATCTATGTGTGGAGGTACCATCAATCTACATGAACATGAGCCTAATCAGATGTCACATCCGGGGCTTTGATGGAAAAGACAAGTGAGCTCAGGCAGGCTTAGGAGACTCAGAAACTTTGTTTTGTTCTTCCCAAGCGGGGTGTGTGTGTGTGTGTGTGTGTGTGTGTGTGTGTGTGTGTGTGAGAGAGAGAGAGAGAGAGAGAGAGAGAGAGAGACAGAGAGAGAGAGAGAGATAGAGAGATAGAGAGAGAGAGGTAGAGAGAGAGAGAAACAGAGAGAGATGACTAGAATATGA
>CM053582.1:571768835-571788223 GCA_028627135.1 Pseudochirops cupreus
AACAATTCAAATGTTAAATTCTGCTTTGCAATGGAATGGAAATGAAATGGAACGTATGACTGTTCTTAACTGGCCTCGGCCACTTTCCTAGGAAGGGATTAAGTGGCCTTTTGCTCCTTTGAGTTGGTCATTTGGCTCTGGGTCAGGTCTCCTTGGTTTTCAGCCTCATTAGCCAGCCCCTATATGGGAACATACGGCCTGTAGAACTCCAGCCTTGGTTAGTATAATTAATATTACTGTTATTTTGAGTACACTGTCATACCTACAGGCTGCTGGCTCCTGAATCTCGACTACCTGGAGTGAAATAATGAATAGAAAATATGCATTATTTGACTGAATTGCTGGTCTCTCACTAATTTCACTTTTCTGTCCCATTTTTGGGGGGTGTTTTGAGAGGTTCTGCCAATCACAGCAAATTAGAATTGGAGCTGGTTCCTAGGAGCTTCAGTCTGATTAGTGAGGGAGGAGCTGGTGAAAGGCAGATTTTTATCATTCAGGTTTTTTGTGATTTGAAATGGTACGAACAAAATTAACACACCCACAGTCAATTTTGTGAGCTGGATCTGTGTGACTGGGATGTTTTCCAGAGAAGAATGTTTGTCAAATGCTTCCATGTAATCTCTTTGTAAGTACTGGTGTTCACAAAAGCCTATTTAGCATTTACCATGGGCAAGGCATGCAGCTGGGAGCCACCATGGGAACACAGGATCAAAGATTCAGAGCTGGGTGAGACCCTACAAGGCAACAAGTCCAATTCTCTCTCTTTACCAGTGAGGAAACTGAGGCCCTCCCAGCAGAGTGAAACCATAGTCACGAAGGTAGTAAATGGCAGAGCTGGATTGAGCCTAGGTCCTCTGACTCTCCATCTGGTGCTTCCACTGGGCAATGCCGCCTCAATAAGCCAGCATAGACACCCACAGTGTCAGAGAGGGCACCTTCGACATCATCTACTCTGTAACCCTGGGCTTGAGCAGAAACATCCAGGACACCCCTGTATTCTTCCATCTCCCTATGTCATGGTCTCCAGTCTTTTCCCCCTTGGTCACCTTCAGGATTGTCCCCCCTCACTGTCCCCTTCTTCCTTCCCTCAACCCCAGTCTGCCTAGACCTTTGACAGGCAGGAGGAAAGTCTGGCAACTAACACCCTGCTTGCATGAGCTGGGGGACCACGAGGCCTTACCAACTTTTTTGGTCATTGTGTTGTCAGGTCCTTCAGGACTTAGCCAGGCAGGGCTCTCTGTCCTCCCACTAAGTCCTAAGGGTCTTGCCATTCACCCTGCAGCCGACTGCTTGCAATTTCTCAGTTTTCTGGTTCACCCTGGAGCTGAAGTCTCTCCTGTGCATTGTCTATCTGAATTAGAGGGGAGCTCCTGAGAGCAGCATTGGCTTCACCTTCTCCGCTTAGCCCACAGTGAGCACTTTATAAATATGCTTTTATCCATCGTTTGCCCTTGGAAATGCTGCTGTTCGCCTGGTTCCCAGGCCTGGGCCCAATGCCCTGGAAGTTCTGTGAGGGGGACAGAGGAGAGCAGGACCCTCACGTCCTCAGTGGTAGGCACACTGCTTTCTTTAAGATGAGACAGGATTGGGGCTGACTGCAGCACAGAATTTACCATCTACCTGGGGAGAGAAGGGTCCACATGTGAAAAGTTAAAAGGAAAACATTAATGGCGTAAATGAAAGTTCAAGGCAGCTCTAAGGGGAAATGCGGGAAGGAATGATTAATTACCCGGCAGTGGAGAAGGTGGGAAAGCGCCAGGCGCGTCTGTCTGGGGAGCAAAGAGGGAGCCTGGCTTGAGGAGAACAAAGGTTTGCTGTGGGAAAGAGGAGGAGAAGTAAGAGAAGGAGGAGAGGGAGAAGAGGAGAAGAGGAGGAGGAGGGGGAGGAGGAGGGGGAGGAGAAAGAGGAAGAGGAGGAGAGGAAGAGGAGGAGGAGAGGAAGAGGAGGAGGAAGAGTAGGAGAAAGAGGAGGAGGAGGAGGAAGGAGAGGAGGAAGAAGAGGAGGAGGAGGGGGAAAAGGAGGAGAAAGAGGAGGAGAACAGGAGGAGGAGGAGGAGGAAGAGGAGGGGGAGGAGGAGGAAGAGGAGGAGGAAGAGGAGCAGCAGCAGCAGCAGCAATCAGGCCAGGGGAAGGTAGCAGAGGGGCCATCAATGCCAAGCTGAAAGTCTGGGACTGCATCATGTGGGCTGTGGGGGGATCGCTAAAGTTCTTGAGCAGGGGAGAGGGAAGCAAGGTTGTGTGATGAGTCATTTTAGGAAGAATAACTATAGGAGGGACTAGACTTTGGAGAGAAAGAAGGCGGGAGCCCCGGATGGGGTGGAGAGTGTTCTACCTTGTCAGAAGGACTTGAGTTCAAATTCTGCCTTAGACATTTTCTAGCTGTATGACCCTGGGCAAGTCATTTTATTTTCTCAGTTTCAGTTTCCTCCTATATAACTGGGATAACAGTAGCACCCACTTTCCAAGGCTGCTGTGTGAAGTTGGGAGATCAGGTCCAAATTATGTTCAAGACTCTGGAGAAATCACTCTCCCTCTGAGCCTCATCTATCCCATCTGTAAAAGGGGAGGACTAGACTAGAGTATGATATATTATAACAAAAAACAACAGCCGATACTGGCTGGCATTTATAAGCACAGACCTGTAAGGTTTGCAAAGCACCTTGCAAACATCTCATTCAAGCCTCATGACCACCCTGGGAGGTGTTATTATTACCCCCATCTTAGAGCTGAGGAAACAGAGGCAGAGAGAGGGTAGATGACCTGGCCAGGGACATACAGGTGAGTGTCTGAGGCTAGATTTACATTCAGTTGTTCCTGACTCCAGGCCCAGGGCTCTATCCACTTTACCACTTAGCTTAACTACTTATAAGGAAAGGTTGTGGGTTGGTTAATTTTACTTTAATTAGCAATTTACAATTTAGTCGACAATGACAACAAAATCTGAAATTTATTAAGTGCCTACTACATGCAGGCAGGTTGCAGTGACTTGTGAATGGCTGCCCAGCTAGTAAATAGCACAGTTTAATTAATTAGTTAATTAATAAGTTTAATTAAACTCAGGTTGCTGGCCTCCATATCTTTATCACATTCTATTACTTCATGATACCTAGGTGGAATGCAATAAATAGTATATGTGAAGCTCTTTGCAAATCTTAATGTACTCTATAAATCTTGTTATTTTCAGGCAAAATCTGGTGGCTTTAAGAAGCTTGCTTGCCCCTTGATTCTCCTTAGCTGGGAGGATAGAGATAGATTCCAAATTTTAAAGAGTACCAGAAGATGGCTATTCATTTCAGTAAACATTTACTAAATGCCATGTGTCAGGACCAGATAGACAAAATTCCTGCCCTCCTGGCTATACTGATGTTTTGGCTCCTTATTTCCATTGGAAGCAATTCTATTGCCTGGCAGACAGCCCACCATTGGCCATGATTCAATTCCTAAGAACTACCTTGTTCCACAAGGTAGGTTCATTGGCTTATACTTAAAGGTGAACTCTAACAATATGCATGTCCTAGATGGAAATCTCTTAGGCCAGAAGAGTTGAGAAGAGTCTTATGCTAATGGGGATGGTACTGGAATTTAATGTCCTGAACACTGACAAGTCAAGGTACAGCAACAATGCAGCAGAGAAAAGCAGGTGAATAAAGATGACAATTGGTGTGGAGGCAAAATGTAGGACTTGGAAATAAGAAAGGAGAATGGGCATCAAAGTCAGACTCTTTTCACTGACTGCTTAGCATTTTAGTGTGATAAACTCGAGTGGAAAAGTCACTTAGGGAACATTTAAAGAACAACAAATTCCAATACTATATAAACTCTTTGGAAAAATAGGCAAAGGAAGAGTTCTACCAAATTCTTTTTATTCCACAAATATGGTGCTGATACCTAAACCAGGAAGAGCCAAAACAGAAAGGAAATTAAAGACCAATTACCCTAATGAATATTGATGCAAAAATTTTAAATAAGATATTAGTAAAGAGATTATAGCAATTTATCATGAGGATAATACACTACAAACAGGTGAGATTTATATCAGGAATGCAGGACTGGTTCAATATTAGGAAAACTATCAGCATAATTGATTGTATCAATAACAAAACTAACAGAAATCATATGATTATCTGAATAGATGCAGAAAAAGCTTTTGACAAAATATAGCACCCATCTCTATTAAAAACACTAGAGAGCATAGGAATAATTGGAGCTTTCCTTAAAATGATAAGTAGTATCTATTTAAAACCATCAGCAAGCATTATATGTAATGGGGATAAGGTAGAAGCTTTCCCAATAAGTTCAGAGATGAAACAAAGATGTCCATTATCACCACCATTTTTGAATATTGTATTAGAAATGTTAACTTTAGCAATAAGAGAAGAAAGAGAAATTGAAGAAATTAGATTGGGCAATGAGGAAACAAAACTATCACTCTTTGCAGATGATATGATGGTATACTTAGAGAACCCTAGAGAATCAACTAAAAAAAAAAACTACTTGAAATAATTAACAACTTCAGCAAATTTGGAAACTTTAAATAAACCCACATAAATCATGAGCATTTCTATATAATATTAACAAAATCCAGCAGCAAGAAATAGGAAGAGAAATTCCATTTAAAACAACTGTAGACAATATAAAATATTTGGGAGTCTGCCTGCCAACACAAACCCAGGAACTATGTGAACACAATTACAAAATACTTTGCACACAAATAATGTCAGATTAAAACAATGGGAAAAATATCAGTTGCTCATGGATAGGCCAGGCTAATATAATAAAAATGACAATTCTATCTAAATTAATTTATTTATTCAGTGCCATACCAATCAAACTACCAAAAATTATTTTATACAACTAGAAAACATAATAACAGAATTCCTCTGGAAGAACAAAAGTCAAGAACATCAAGGGAATTCATGAAAAAAAAATGCAAAGGAAGGTGACCTAGTAGTACCAAATCTAAAACTATAGTATAAAGGGGCAGTCATCAAAACTATTTGGTACTGGCTAAAAAATAGAGTTGTGGATCAGTGGAATAGGTTAGGTACATAAGACACAGTAGTAAATGACTATAGTAACCACTGTTTGATAAACCCAAAGACTCCAGCTTCTGGGATAAGAACTCACTATTTGACAAAAAGTTCTGGGAAAACTGAAAAATAGTATGGCAGAAACTAGACACAAAACTCTCATGTCCTATATACCAAGTGAAATGGGTACATGATTTAGACATAAGAGATGATACCATAAGCAAATTAGGAGAGCAAGTAATAGTTTACTTGGCAGATCTATAGAGAAGAGAGGAATTTATGACCAAATAAGAGATAGAGAACATCATGAAATGCAAAATGAATAATTTTGATTACATTAAATTAAAAAGTTTTTGTACAAACAAAACTAATGCAACCAAGATTAGAGGGAAATCAGAAATCTGGGAAATAATTTTTATGGCCAATGTTTCTCATAAAGGTCTTGTTTCTAAAATGTATAGAGAACTGAGTCAGATTTATAAGAATACCAGTCATTCCCCAATCAATAAATCGTCAAAAGGTATGAACAGGCAGTTTTCAGATGAAGAAATTAAAGTTATCTGTAGTTATATGAAAAAAATGCTCTAAATCACTATTGATTAGAGAAATGCAAATTAAAACAACTCTGAGGTACTGCCTCATACCTATAAGATTGGCTGATATGACAGAAGAAGAAAATGATAAATATTAGAGATGTGGGAAAACTAGAACACTAATGCATTGTTAGTGGAGTCGTGAACCGATCCAACCAATCTGGAGAGCAATTTGGAGCCATGTCCAAAGGGCTATGAAATTGTGCATACCCTTTGATCCAGCAATACCACTACTAGGACTGTATCCCAAAGAGATCATACAAATGGGAAAAGAACACACATGTACAAAAATATTTATAGCAGCTCTTTTTGTGGTGGCAAAGAATTGGAAATTGAGGGGATGCCCATCAATTGGGGAATGGCTGAACAAGTTGTAGTATATGAATGTAATGGAACACTATTGTTCCATAAGAAATGTTGAACAGGCAAACTTCAGGAAACACCTGTAAAGACTTACATGAACTGATGCTGAGTGAATTGAACAGAACCAGGAGAACATTATAGATAGTCACAGCAACATTATATGAGGAAGAACAGTAAATGGCAACCCTCCTCAGCAATACAATGATCCCAGACAATTCTGAAGGACCCACAGTGAAGCATACCATCTACCTCCAGAGAAAGAACTATGGAGTCTGAATGCAGATCAAATCATACTATTTTCACTTAAATTTTTCTTTCTTGTGGTTTTCCATTTTGTTCTGATTATTTTCTCAGAACATGACTAATGGGGAAATATGATTAATAGGACTGTGCACATATAACCTGTATCAGATTGCTTGCTGTCTTGGGGAGGGGGAAGGGGAAGGAGACAAATCTGAAACTCAAAATCTTACAGAAATGAATGTTGAAAACTATCTTTATATGTAATTGGAAAAAGTAAAATATAATTAAGAAAAAAAGTCACTTTTGGACTGAGGTTCACATTTGAACCGTTGTAGAGTTGTTTTAAATGTCTAAAAATGATCCTATTTATTTTTATGATTGATTTTTTAAAATGTAACAATTGTTTTCTTCATAAAGCGTCTTTTTCTCTTTTCTCTTCCCTTTTTAGTTTATCATTTCTGGGTTTTTCTCTCCTTATCTCCTTTTTCTTAAAACAACAACAGCAACAACAACAACAACAATTTGTTTGGTTCCCTCCTTGCTTCTGTTTCCGGGACAGATTTTTCTCCTGATCTCCCAGTCTTTGGTCAGCGTCCCTGGGAACAATGCTGGAAGGTCCAGCTCCTTGATTTTCCCCAAAGTTGTATAATGTACTGGATTTAATGAAAGCATTATCTCCCTTAGACACTCAGGATCGCTTACACCCCTGTAGATTTTGAGAATGTCTTTGACACACACCACTTCCCTGGCACTTCTTGGATACCCATTTACTGATGCTATTCCAACCATTTTTTTCCACATTGTTGAATTATCTTTTATTCTCAGATGCCCCAGTTCCCAGATCATGTTTTAATCAACTACTTGGTCAGGAACACAGTCTACTAAAGCTCTCTCTTCTCTTTGATTCTCTACTGGGTAGATGACCGAGCTGGCAACATAACTTGGGGATTTCTCCATTGATGCATGGTTGACCATTAATGGATAGAACCTAAGGCCGTGTAGCGATGCACATTAGCTGTGACCTGCAGGACACCCCAGTGGAAACAGAACCAAAGCTGCAGATGGCTCTGAGGACAATGGGAAGACGGCTGGGTTGGAAGCAGGGGGCACTGATTTGCCAAGGTTGCTTGATGTTCATGAAGAGGCAAGGAAGGCTCCATCAAGCTTGGCTCAGACTGAAGAAGAAGATGAAGGACAGGCTTGTGGTAAGAGGGAAGGAAGGAATCAGATGGATGGTCTGAGTGCTGTGTCTAGATCCATAGAGCGTAAAGGAAGGCCTTCAGCGTCATCCAATCAATCAGCGAGCATTTCTAAGCACTTCCTGTGGACCAGGCACAGTGCCAGCCACTTGGGGGCATGAAGACAAAAATTACACAGCCCTGGACATTAAGGAGATTGTGAGGGAGACAAGAAGTATCTAAAATGTGTACAGAATAGAGATAGGAGATGGAGGGAGAGCAGCCTTGGAGGGAAAGGCTCCAGTGGGCAGGGGACCAGGAAAGGTCTCCTGAAGAAGGTGGCATTTGAATTGAGTCTTGAGGAAAGCCAGAGATTTTGAGAGGCAGAGGTGAGGACAGCATTCCAGGCACTGGGAACAGCCAAGGCAAAGGTGTAGAGATGGTAAAAATGGAGTGCCTTGTGGGAGGGGCATCAAGGGGCCCCCTCGATTTGTATTTGTTTTGTAGGGGGAGCGGATGGGGAGAAATGTGTAAGGAGAATGGGAAGAGAGGAAGGGGCCTGGTTAGGAAAATCTTTGAATGGCAAAATGAGTCTATATTGGATCCTCAGGGCAAAAGGGAGACCCTGGAGTTTATTTAGTAGAGGAGACACATGGCCATCCTTGGAATGAAGCAAAGTCACTCTGGCAGCTGAGTGGAAGATGGGCCAGAGCAGGGAGAGGAAGCCAGACCCATCAGGAGGCTCCTGTAGTAACCGAGGCCGGAGGTGATAAGGGTTTGTGCCAGGCTGGTGGCAGGGTCAGAGGGGAGAAGGAGGCACAGCAGAGAGCTGTGATGACAGTAAAATGCTCTGTTCCCTGATTTCTTAGAGCACAACAGTTTTTCACTGTCTTCAGGCACCATTGTTTGCTCAGCCATTTCCCAAGTGACGGGCACCCCTTTAATTCCCCGTTCTTTGCTATCACAAAAACAACTGCTACAAATATAGAGTTTTTAGACACAGATCCTTTCTCTTTTTCTTTAGCCTCTTTGAGGCACAAGCTGGCAGTCATGTCCCCATGTCACAACCTACCCACACTAAGGGTGAGGCTCCCAAATGCTTTCCAGAGTGGTTGGACAAATCACCAGCACCACAGACACACAGACATAGACCCACAAGACACTCACAGACACACAGACACATAGACACAGACACAGACACGGACACAGACACACACAGACACAGACACAGACACACAGACACACAGACACACACAAATACACAGACACAGACACGGACACGGACACAGACACAGACACACAGACACACAGACACAGACACACACAAATACACACACACAGACACAGACGTGGACACAGACACAGACGCACGGACACAGACACACAGACACAGACACACAGACACAGACACACACAGATACACAGACACAGACATACAGACACAGACATGGACACAGACACAGACACAGACATGCAGACACACACAAATACACAGATACAGACACACAGACACAGACACAGACACAGACACATAGACACAGACACACACACACAGATACACAGACATAGACACACAGACACATAGACACAGACACACACACAGACATGCATACACGCACACACATACATGCACATAGACACATACAGACACACACACAGACATGCATACACGCACACACATACATGCACATAGACACATACAGACACGCACACAGGCACACACACATACACGCACAGAGACATACAGACACACACACACAGACACACACACATACATGCACACAGACACATTCTGTCCTCTGTTCCTTCAGGACAAAAAAGGCAGTAATGCTTCCTTTTATTTCCCAAATCTGCTATTTTGGGGATCACTCATCACTCCCCTGTATTTCCAACAGGGGAGGTTACAGGTCAAAAGCTCTAGAACATTTTCAAGGCAGAGTTTCTATGAGTCTCCATTTCCTCCCTGGGAACATAATCAGGACTGAATTTAGGGAAAATGAAATAGAAAATGCCATTATTTGTTCTCAAGTGATTTTGCTAAATTCAAGCACAACCTTCCTTGTATTTATTCATTCTTGTTTATTCAAGCGTTTCTCACATCCTCGCCTCATCCTCTCAAGGACATGGTAAGCACCTTCACGGCAGAGGCAGAGCCTGGCCTGTCTCAGTGGCTTAACAAATACTTAGAGTTTTGGAGAAAGAATGGCCGGGTGAGCTGAGGACAGCTGAGAGAACAGGGCTGGGAGGCTGTGGAAGGGAGGACCTTGGAGGCTCACTGCGACAACCCTGATCAGCAGCAGAGATGCTGCTGGGCTGCGGAAATGTTTGGGGATGATGGAGGGGGAAAGCAGCTCACTGTCTGGACAGAGGGATGTCAGAGAGGGGACTTCTGGTCAGCTTGGTGGGCTGCTGAGCTTCCCCCCAAGTCTGCAGTTCTATCATTCTGGGCTTCTGCGTCTGTAGAGGGGAGTCTGGGGTCTGGAATCCTCAGTCATCATCACCAGGTACCTCCTGCATTGAGAGCTGGTGATCCATTCAGTGCATCCAGTGGCCCCTTCCCTTATCCCTTTCTCATAATTCATAGTGTGGATTCCCTCTGTCATCTTCCACCTCTTAGTTACAGTCAAAGACCTCGAAGGAGAAGCAAGAGCTTTAGGGGGAGGCTGGAAACAGATGCATGCATATAAGAGGACCTCATCTCTTCCCTTTCCGTTTCTATAATAACCCTTATTATTTATATTAGGCAGCTTGGTGATTCAGTGGGTAGAGCCTGGGTGCAGTATGACCTGAATTAGAAATCTGTCTGTGTGACCCTTAGACTCAGACTCAGTTTCCTCAACTATCAAGTGGGGAAAATAATATCACCCACCTTCCAAGGCTATTATACATTAAATGAGATACTAGTGAAGTGCTTAGCACAGTGCCTAGTACATAACAGGTACTTAATGAACCCTTTCTTCCTTCTTTCCTTCCTTCCTTCCTTCCTTCCTTCCTTCCTTCCTTCCTTCCTTCCTTCCTCCCTTCCTTCTTCCTTCCTATAAACTATGTGATCACAGCCAGCTAAGTCACTGAGGCCAGGAAATGCAGGGGATTGTGAACTGAGAGAGATGAGCCCACTTAATAGATTGTTTAATATCTTTAGCAATACTCCACTTCATTTTCTACACTATTGTTCACATCTAGACTGTGGGGGTTAATTGAAACTGCTTGGTGCTGTTGCTTGAGAATGGGCTTAGTGATGTGGAGGGGAATCTAAGCATTTACAGTCTGGGAAACTTGCAAGTCTGCTGAAGTCTCTTAGGAAGCCCATCCCATATATGAATCAGGAGGAAGCCGATAAGGCAGCTGAACTGGTGGTTTATATAGCACACCCTCTAGTGGGTCACTGAGGTATTACACTCCCTTGCTGGATAATTAATATAGTGACACACTGCTCCTGGAGGCAGCACTTGATCTACATGACCCAAGGGCTCCAGGTGGGGGACCAGGGATGATATTCCTCAGTCAATGATCACCCACTTTGTTTCTGGTATTTCGGAGATACTTCCTCCACAAGCTCATTCCTCTAGCTCCACAGAACCCTTTTATTGCATTTGATCACCTCTGTGGAAATCATGGAGGAGTGCATGCTACAGTGGGAAGGGGAGAATTTGGGCTCAAGTGCCAGTTCTGATGCCCAGCACTTTAGGCAGTTGGGTGGCGGAGTGGATAGAGGGCTGAGCCAGGGGTCAAGAAGACCTGAGATCGGATCCAGCCTCTGACGCTTACCAGCTTTGTCACCTAACATCTGTTTACCTTAGTTTCTTCACCTGTAAAATGGGAGCTCTTACCTCACAGGATTGTCCTGAAGATTAAATGAGATGATAACTGTAAAGAGCTTAGCGCTGTGCCTGGAACAAAGTAAGTGCTGTGAAAATGCTTATTCCCCTCCCCTCCCCTCCCTACCTCTGGGTAAATGACAGCTTCAGTTAACTGTGAAACAAGGGGAGGGGGCTGGATTAGATGACCTCAAGGTTCCTTTCCGGCTCTAGATTTCTGACCTTATGACACTCTGACTGTGGAATATGTTTATATACTAACCATAATGAAATCCAGCATGGAATAATGAGAGAACTACCTTGAAGACAGAAAAGTCTGGGTTCAAATCCTTCCTCTGTCATGCAGCTGTGGGACTGTGGGCCAATCATTTGTCCTCCCACTGCCTGAAACATTACAGGTCTACAGGGGTGAAAGGAGTTTCCACACTGAGGGTTCCTTTTTAAATTTTCTCCAGCAGGACCTGTGGCTTTATCAGCACAGCATGCCTTCCACCTACATTGAAGAAATCACGGATCCAGATGCTCAAATAGCCCCTCGCCATTCCCAGGAATGCCTGCTGGGATCCAGGACCCACTACTACCAATGGCCTTCTTCATATGGGGGCAGGGGTGATGAGGAGCCTACACTGTTTGGCTATGGATTCTAGAATCCAACAGTCAATAGACATAGAGTTGGAAGTGACCTCGGAGGTCCAGCACTCCATTTTGCAGAGAAAGAAGCTTGGTCCCAGAGAGGCTAAGGACTCACTCAGGGTCCCACAGCCAGTGAGTATCAGAGGCAAGATTCAAATCAGGTCTTCTCCAACCTAGGTGTAGCCTGGATGTTGCCTCTTGGCCAGCATTTGATGGTCAGGCCTGTGCTGGTGAAGGAGCCCCCCCTGCCCCAAACAATTGATCATGAAGCTGGGTGTTCAGGGGCACTGTAGGGTCTACTTTTCTCTAGATAACTTTAAGTAGAGTTTCTGGCCCAGTCACTGAGGTCAGCACAGAGAAGGCCCCGCTGTCACTCTGTGAGTGGCACCATCTGAGGGCTTCCAGCTGGACGCTGAGCAGGGGGCCAGATAGTCTGGGGAAGGAAGCCTGGAGGAGGCCACACTGGGTTGGAGGCCACGCAGGCCAGGAGGGGCTCTTCTCTGGAGCCTGCAGGCCTGGATAAGTAAAGCCAAGAGCAGGGAGGAGCATTTGGGTGAGATCTCCTTCCTCCCCTCCATCTCTCCTGGGAAGGCTGTGGGCCAGCCCACCTCCCTCACAGTCCGGAACAATGCAGCTCAGGGCCAAAAGCCAGCCTGAGGGTCCTGGCCGCTGGCTCTTGAGCTGAAAAAGCCCGGAACCACAAGGGCTGAGCAGCATATCTGACAAAGAACCTGGTTTTTCCAAGGAGAGTGCAAGAGCCAATTTACAGCTAAATATGGTGATTGGAGGAACTCTGAGTAAAGCCCAGGGCCAGGCCCGCTGACTTCAGAAGGGGATTGTTTCTTGAGTTCAGGCTATAGCCATTAGCATGAAGGGCCATCAGCCTAAGGGAGGCTTCCTCAGCTTCACCCAAGACTTATTCCAGACCTCAGCCATGTAGCTATGGAATGATTAGGGTCCTTGCTATTTCGCAAACACAGAACTCAGAGGTATGTGGGAGCCAGCGCAAGTTTCAGTTCAGAGAATTGGGAAGTTTTCAGGCTGTACCGATGAAAGTGAGCCCCCATCCTCTCCTGTGGTGCTGAACTGAGCACGGGGACTCAGCTCCTTGCCGGGATAGCTGCCAGCCCAGAGGATTGGGAGGCGAACTGAAAGCCCCATCACAGGGTCATCCGAAGAGGCTGCCAGCTCTCCTGCCTCTAGGGAGGGGCCTCTGGTGCCTCAGGCAGACGCTGAGATCTCTCCACTTAATGGCAGTTTGAGGGACCAGAGAAGAGGCAGCGTCTGCTGTGATGTGTCAGAGACGAAGCAGGGTGGGGAGGGGGGCTGCCTCAACTTACCTGAGTCCAGAGCAAGTGCTGAGAGTGACGACTGAATCAGGATGACCTTGCACATGTCCGTGGTAATAACAGTGACCCTAAGGGGAAAGAGAGAGAGAGAGAGAGGGTGAGAATGAGAGGGGTGGGGAGACAGATAGAGGAGAGAGAAACACACACACAAAGAGAGAGAAGAGAGAGGGAGGGAGGGAGGGAGAGAGAGAGACAGAGAGACAGAGAGACAGAGAGAGACAGAGAGACAGAGAGAGACAGAGAGGGAGAGAGAGAGAGAGAGAGAGAGAGAGAGAGGGAGAGGGAGAGGGAGAGGGAGAAAGAGAGAGAGAGAGAGAGAGAGAGAGAGAAAGAGAGAGAGAGAGAGAGAGAGAGAAGGAGAGGGAGAGACAGAGAGAGAGGAGAGGAGAGAGAACACTCTACAGAAAGTTACTTTAGACGTGACCCTGACTGCATCAAGCTGCAGAGGAGCACCAGGCCCCTTGATGTCTGTGCTCTGGTCACTCCAAAGGAACTAGCCTCACAAACCACGCAGGAAGAGCCAAGCAGATTAAAGAATTTATCATCCAGAGGATGGTGGCATTTAGAATGGGTCACCGATGGCCCATCAGAACCTAGGTCTTGGACAGAGGCTCTGACCGAGCAGTGGTCTGGGCTCGGCACTGGATAGGAATCTTGGATAGGATCACGTGCAAGGAATTGCCTATAATTAATAATTCCAAGATGCAGAGAACAGCAGAACTGAATTTGGAGTCAGAGGGCCTGGGTTCAAATTTTGACCTACTAGCTAGTTGACTTTGGGTAAGTCATTGAAGTATTTGGTCCCAGTTTCCTCATCAGGCTTGCTCAGGGCTTTGTCAGGCAAGGTGACTGTCCTGATTACAGGACTCTGTACTGGCACTGCACCCACACATCTGTCTAGGTAGCTTGTTATAGTCTATGAGGCAGGAAGGCGTGGGTTCAGATGCTGCCCCCACACCTGGCTGTGCTACCCTGGACATCCCTTTGCCTCGCGGATGTCCTCGTTTCAGACTGCCCGCCATCCCATGAGCTCGGGGTGTCAGTCTTTTTATCCCCATTAGGAAAGGGGAAAACAAGGCATTCAGCTAAGGTCCCACAGCAGGTAAGAGCCAGAGGGCTCCTTTCCATCCCTGGAGAACATCCACATCCTACAGAAACTACGTTCCTGTTTCTGTAAAATACAAAATGCTGTCCAGATGTTTGTGGCTGAGCCGAACGGAGACTGCGGTGCCCTCCACCTGCAGGGCCACTCCCCTTTCCTGAGGCTCTCCATGGGGTATTTAAACTTGACTGTCTCTGACCATCTTCACAAAAGCTTCTCGCTGGCGCCAAAGTCCGGGGCCAACAAAGTGAGCCTGGATAGAGCTCCTGCGCCCAGCTGGAAATGACCATCACAAAGTATGAAGGCCTGCGGGGGCAATGCAGGGCACTGTAATTATTAACAACAATGATGATGATAATGAAAACAGTGTGAGCCTGGGCAAGGTCACTTAATACCTTCTGGCCTTAGTCTTCTCCTCTATAGAATGGGGGCACTGATAGCACTGACCCTCCAAGGCTGCTGCAAGGAAAGGTTTTGCACTGTAACGTTGATGCACTGTATACATGCTAACTGTAGTTACTGGCAATAACAGTAACAGTACCATTTACAGAGTGCTTTAAGGTCTGTAAGCATTTTACATTTAATATCTCATTTGAGTATGATTCTCACAGCAAGCCTGGGAGGGAGGTGCTGTTCTTAACTCCAATTTACAGAGGAGAAAAGAGAGTGATTTCCCAGAGTTAGTAATATTCTGGGGTAGGATTTGAACTCAGGTCTACCTGGTTCCAGGTTCAACACTCTATTGTGCCACTTAGTGGCCTAAAAGGTTACAGACTAGGCCCTGATCTCCAGCGTGTGGCAAAAGAAGAGGTTGGCAATCAATAAATCGATTAACAAGTATTTATTAAGTGCTTGTCAGAAGCCAAGTCCCGGCTCTACACTGGGCAGACAAAGACAAAGTGAAGCTGCTCCTGACCCTGAGAAGCTTCCATTATATCAATGGCACTAGAGCTGAACAAACTGAATCACATGAAGGTAAAGGGCACACTATTGACCTATGTGCAAAGAAGAAGAAGAAGAATTCAGAAAATTTGGGGAAGACTTGGGTCAACTGAAACGGACCCAGAAGAAATCCACATGGTGATCATGGAAATGAGTTTTGAGAGACCCCAGGAGGCTGGCTGGTGCCATGAGCAGGTGTGGCTTCTGAGGATGCCTCCTTCCAGGGAGGAGGGAGGGGAAGAGTGCATGGGACCAGGCACACACTGCCAGACATGGCCAAGATACTTGTTGAGTGGTTTTTCACTGCATTGGTTTGTCATAGGGGAAGGTTCAGTTGTTGGGGAAGGTGGTGGTAGAAGAGATGTTGGAAAATTGTAGCAATCTGGAAAAAAGGACATCAATCAAAATTTATAAAAGAAAAAGAAGAACAGCAAACAAGATCCTAAGCTTAGAGATGCAGAATTGAAAGGTCCTTAGAAGCCTTCAAGGCTGATATCTTTACTTAACAAGGAAGGAAACTGAGGCTCAGGGAGATTAAGTAATTTTCTCAAGGTCACACAGTTAATGTCTGAGGCAGGATTTGAACCCAAAGCCATCGGTGATGGAGAAGTGAGGAAGAAAGGATGATGGGATTGGAATGAAGTTGCTTTGTTAAATTATCCAATGGAAGAATTAAATAAAAGAAAATAAAGCACGAGGACCTTCCATGAGGAGACAAAGCTCTAGGAGAGTCAGCTGGCCCATGGAATTTCTTCAGTAATGGAGCTGCAAAGAGAAACCAGAGCAGAGATTGTCTGGAATCAAAGGGAATTGTCCTGTGGAATAACGGCTTTATTCCACATTCCTAGTGAGGGGACTGAAGGGAGAGGGGAGGTCCCCATGCCCCTGGCAAGTCCTTTTCTTCCCTCACATCTCCCTCGTTTGGCATTGAGAAGACTTGGAAAAAGCTTTGGAAAAGTGGTTACTCCTTCAGCAGGGGAGAGAAAAGCCATCACTCATGTTTCCACCTGACACTTAGAAAAAATATTAATACTTGGCTCATTCACATCTCCCTGCATTAATTAACCTTTTCAGCATCAGACGAGATGGGCTTTTTAATCCTGCAGCCACAAAAAGTTGGCTTCTAAAGATTTCCTTCCTTTTGTGAGGGAGAGAGAGAAGGAGAGGGAGAGAATGAGAGAGAGCCGGGGTCCTGGGAAGGCAGGGGGTGGAGCGAGATGGAGCTGCCAGATACGAGGCCCAGAAAATCCCATTAGAGAACAGAAAAGAGTGTTTGCTCAGAATGTATGCGACTTTCCTCTCTTTTTCTTTTTTCTCCTTCTTTTGTTCCTTTTTCTCCCTCCTTTCCTTCCTTCCTTCCTTCCTTCCTTCCTTCCTTTTTCCCTCTCTCCCTCCCCGCCTTCCTTCCTTCCTTCCTTCCTTCCTTCCTCCCTCCCCGCCTTCCTTCCTTCCTTCCTTCCTTCCTTCCTTCCTTCCTTCCTTCCTTCCCTCCTTCCTTCCTCCCTTTCTTCCTTCCTCATTCTGCATCCTCATACTAAAAAGGATTGGCAGCCACCTAGGAAGTAAACATGACAGAGGGCCCAGGTTCATTCCACAAAGCAAGTGTGTACCCCCTGGCTCTCAATGCACGTATTCATATCGAGGCCTTGAGGCTTATCGAGGCTTTCCCCACATCCAAAGGAAAAGCCAATATTAAAGAAGAAATAGCCACATGTGTTAAAGGTATGGCCTGATCCAGGTTTGGAGAAGGGGCCGTGTCCAGGGCATGCGCCACCCAAGATTTCTGTCTGGGCCAGAACTGGTTTTTACACAATTCCCCAGGTTCACAGTGACCTTTATTGGAGGTGAGACCACTGAATCAAAGGCAGTCCTGAAGGGCCTTTGTGATGGAGAGTCCTATGGGGCTCCATTTCCCTCTCTCCCTGGAGTGGGCAAGAAGGATTGCCTTCAGACCATGAGGGGACCATTACTGTGCCAGCATGAGAAGTGGGACCACAGGGGCCCCTCTGCCTTCAGTGCCAGACCAGGGATTGAGGCAGGCTGGAGAATGGGCAGAGGCCAGTAGGGCACAGCTCTCTATGATGCAGGTGAAAATGAAAGGGGAGGAGGAGGCAGAGCTGATGCATCATTGTAGGCCTCCACAGAGCACGATCTAGGCACAGTGGCCAGAAAAAGGAAAATGCCGTTATGTACAGCTGCATGAAAAGTGAAGAAAGGTCCAAAGACCAGATTCTGTTGAAAATCCCAAGCTTCTTATCTGTGCTATCAGCTGTATGGAGACACATCGCCTTCACAAATTGGTCTCTTACTTCCTTTTCATTCAATTCCTTTTCACACCATTTTTGTGTTTCTCAGGGAACGTGCCAAATTAATATTAGTTTTATTAATCCTAGCAAGGCAGCATGCTGTGGTGTCAGGAAGAGAGAATGGATCTTGGATTCAGGACGGCAGCTGGGTGGTGCTGCGGGGCATAGAGCGCTGGGCCTGGAATCTCAGCTCAGGCACTTACTAGCTGTGTGACCCTGGCCCAGTCACCTCACCCTGCTTGCCTCAGTTTCATCATCTGTAAAGTGAGCTGCAGAAGGAAATGGCTGACCACTCCAGCCGTCTTTGCCAAGAAAACCCCTAATGGGTCATGGAGAGTTGGATCTGACGGATCAGCGGCACACAACTTGTGTTCAGTATGACTTTGCTTTGAGACCCATCTCTAACTCAACCTGGCTGTGTGACCCTGGGCAAGTCCCTTGCCATCTCAGTGCTTCAGGCAACCCTCAGAGGGTTGGTGGTGTGCCTTGGTCCTGAGAACTGTAGTTAATGAGAGATTAGGTTAGTCAGTCTTCATTAGTTGTTAGTTAACTTGAGATCAGCTCAACCACAATGAACATTTACATCTGAATTATGGGAAAGAGACAGAGACAGAGAGACAAAGAGGAGAGACAAAGACACAGAGCTACACATAAGGAAACAGAGACAGAGAGAAAGAGATAGAAGAGAGACAGAGACACAAGCAGAGAGACAAAGAAGAGAGAGACACACAGAGACACACATACAGAAACAGAGACAGAAAGTCATAGATATATACAGAGAGAGAGAGAGACAGAGAGAGACAGAGAGAAGACAGAGAGAGGGAGAGAGAAAAAAAGAGAGAGACAGAGAGACAGGAGAGAAAGAGACACACAGAGAGACAGAGAGAGAGAGAGACAGAGAGAGGGAGAGAGAGAGAAAAAGAGAGAGACAGAGACACAGAGAGGCAGAGAGAGGGGGAGAGAGACAGACAGAGAGACAAAGAGAGACAGAGAGAGAGAGACACACACAGAGAGAGACAGAGACAGAGAGAGAGAGAGACAGAGAGAGACAGAGAGAGGGAGAGAGAGGGAGAGAGAGACAGAGACACAGAGAGACAGAGAGACAGAGAAAGGGGGAGAGAGAGACAGAGAGACAAAGAGAGACAGACAGAGAGAGAGAGACAGAGAGAAAGAGAGAGACACAGAGAGAGACAGAGACAGAGAGACAGAGAGAGACAGGGAGAGAGAGATAGAGAGACAGAGAGAGAAAAAGAGCGAGACAGAGAGACACAGAGAGATAGAGAGACAGAGAGAGGGAGCGAGACAGAGAGACAGAGAGAAGAGAGGCAGAGAGGAGATAGGCAGAGGGAATTAATTATTGAAAGGTTATCTGTTATTGGGAGCACAGGAGGAGCTGAGATTAAGGACACACTTAGAAGGCTGGTTTAGGAAGAAGAGGTGTCTCTTTAACAAAGACTAGAGCGAAGGCATCATAGACTTCTTTTTTCCGGCACAGTGGACAAAGTGCTGGGCCTGGAATCAGGAACACTCATCTTCCCGAGTTCAAATCTGGCCTTGGACACTTACTAGCTGTGTGACCCTGAGCAAGTCTCTTCGCCCTGCTTGCCTCAGTTTCCTCATCTGTAAAATGAGCTGGAGAAGGAAAAAGCAAACCGCTCCAGCGTCTCTGCCAAGAAAACCCCACATGGGGTCACAGAGAGTCAGCCACAACAGACACAATTAAACAGCAATGACACAAAATGCGGGACAAACTTTGTGAACTGGTGAGAAGGGAAAGAAGGAGCCTCAGGCAATCAACAGACACGAGACTCTGGCAAAGGAAAAGGCACTCA
>CM053582.1:571788723-571815373 GCA_028627135.1 Pseudochirops cupreus
TCTCGCTGCTCACCTCGGAATCCCGTTTCCTCCCAGACTCAGCTCCCATGCCCCTCTCTGTAGGAGACCCTTCTGGCCCCCCAGGCTGCCATTGTCCTTTCTGTGCCAAGGGGAGATGACCTTACTTACTTTGGACGAGTTTAGTGTGTGAGAATCTATTGTCTTCCGCCGTTAGAATGGAAGCTCCTTGAGGGCAGAGACTTTCCCTTTTGTCTTTGGTGCCTGGAGTACAGTCGGTGCTTAATTAATGTTTGTCACTTAACAAGTTGATCTTCTGACCTCAGCAGCCCCCTAGGCCAGCCTATCCACGGTAGCATCCAACTGTATTATACCTGATACATAGTCCTCCAGCCTCTACTGGAAAATTTCCAAGGGGGAAGAACTCACAGCCTCTCAGAACAGCCTACTTCTCTTTCAAATATTTTTTGTTTTAACATCTGTTTAGAAAACTTTGAGTTCCAGATTCTTTCCCTTCTTCCCTCCTCACCCACCCCCGCACTGAGAAGACAAGCAATTCAATATAAGTTGTACATGCGTAGTTACTGAAACCGTTTCCATAGTAGTTATATTGTGAAAGACTGACTATTTCCCTCCATCCTATCCCGCCCCCCACTTATTCTATTTTCTACTTTGACCCTGTCCTTTTTCAAAAGTGTTTGCTTCTAACTACCCTCTCCCCCAATCTGCTCTCCCTTCTATCATCCCCCCCTTATCCCCTTCCCCCTTACTTTCCTGTAGGGTAAGATACCCCATTGAGTGTGTATATTATTCCCTCCTTAAGCCAAATTCAGTGAGTGAGGTTGACCCATTCCCTTTCACCTCCCTGCTCTTCCCCTCCATTGTAACAGTTTTCTCTTGCCTCTTTTATGAGATAATTTACCCTATTCTCTCTCTCCCTTTCTCCTCTCATTATATTCCTCTTTCCCCTCTTAATTTTATTTTTTAGATATCATCCCTTCCTATTCAGCTCATCTTGTGCCCTCTTGAATATTTTTTAAGAAGAGTTTTAAAAATTTTAATTACATTAAGCCTGAGTTTGCCTTTCACTCTCAGCACCTAGCTCCTCTGGGGCCAAGCTGAAGTGGGCTAGTCCCTTCTCTGAAGGCCAGCCCTTTGCGTACTTGTACCTATCTGTGGGTGCCCTCATGAGTCCCTCCCAGTTTATAAAACACTTCTCTTTTCCAGTCTAAACATCGGGGTTTCTTCCACTGCTGCTCATATGACACAGTCATCCTTTGGACCCTCCCCAGCTCATCAATGTGCCTTTCAACCCTTGGCACCCAGTCTGTGCCCAATATTCTGAGACGGAGGGCCCTGGGCCCCAAAGCAGAGGATGCATATTCATATTAAGCTTGTAGTCCACTTAAACCCTCAGATCGTTTTCAGGCTGTCTGGCCATTCTTCCTTCATCACCTAAGAGAATATTTGTAAAGCACTTGGTCTAGTGCCTGGGACACAGTAGGTCTACATAAATACTGATTCCCTTTCCTCCCTCCACCCTCCTTTCCATCTGGTACCCTCAATCAGAATACAGGGCTGGGCATTTAGCCAGCCCGGATTTCATCTTACTAGATGGAAGCTCTCTGAGGGCAGAGCCCACTTTATTTTGTCCTTGTATCCTTAGCACACACTGTCAGTACATAATAATTGCTTCTTGATTGATTCATACCAATTCTCTAGCCTGTCAAGCCCATTTAGATCCACATTGTCACCTAGTGAGCTAGCTGCCCCTCTTAGTTCTGTATTATCTGTACACTTGAGAAGCCTGTGTCTGAGCGCTTATCAAAGTCACTGAACCAGGCTGAGCCCGGAGCCCTCGGGGCCTCCTGCCCAGGGACTTTGGGCTCAGGATGACTAGTCTCTGAGTACAGTTGATTACCCAGTTCTGAACTCATCTAACTGGCTCAACATCAGTCTACAGCTCTTTCTTTGCCCAAAGAATAGTGTATTTTATTAAATGGTTTTCTAAGATCTTGAAAACTACACCTATAGCATTCTCTTGACCTGCTTATTTGGTAACTCGCTCTGCCCTCAAGGAGCTTACATTCTACTTGGGAAGATAATACCCATTGGGGGAGGGCCCAATGATCCACACAACTTCTCAGGAGCCCCTCTCCCAGTGAAAGACGTGCCATCAACTCTCCAGCCCTCTTCTGTCCACCTGCAGGCCAATGGAACAGTTCAGTTCACATCTACCATCAGAGGATACAAACATTATTGCCTGAAAATGATTCTTTTTTATGGCTGTCCTTTCTTTAATTTATGAAAATCCATTCTGTGCTGCTTTTAGGGGACACGAGATTAACCAGTCATTTCTGATTGTCCTCAGGACTGATTCCACACCATAGCCTCCCCCCCTCCACATCTGTCGGCCTCATTGTAGAGAGCCACAGGAGGGAATAGAAGAAACCCTTCTGTGCCTTCTGCATCCAGAAAGCCAGCTGTTTATAGCTGGTGGTTTTTATTTACTGAGCCCCATCTTTTGTTTCTTATCTTTACCCGAAATTTGGCTGCCAGTTCCCAATGACACTCCAAGGAATGGGGACATCTGGGGAGAGCAGCAAGGACTTTGAGCCGACAGCTTTTCTGACCTTTGGCCAAAACATACTTGGCAGTGATGAGGGTCTTATTTATCCTGTCTCCTGCCTTTTTTTCCCTTTTTCTTTTAAATGATGTTTCTTTGACCCATCTTCCCTTTAAATGAAGGAAAAAAAGAGAAGAGAAAATCGGCCAAGGGAATGAAACCAGCAAGCAGAGACCCGAGGGAGCAGAGAGACAAACAAGAGAAGGAAATAAGAATTGAAAACAATCCCGATGAACAAAAGAGAGATGTCTGCTCCCAATGCGAGTTGCCTCATCCCTAGAGGCCCCCAGCAGCTACTCCTCGGGCTGATGGGCACAGATGGGCGTGGACAGCCGCAGGGGTCCTTCCAAGGACCTGGAAAGGGCTGGATGATCGGCTACTGAGAATGTGATTCCCTTTGGGGGTATGGATTAGATTAGACAGTCACCAAGGGCCTAGAATTAAATGATCCTGAGGGGCATTCTGTTGTACCATGCTTTGATTTTGGGACACATCCCCCTCATACCTTTACCATCTTTCCCTCTCCCCATAAATGAGTGAGAAAGAGAATGATCTTGCTTATCTGGCTTGGTTGGTCCAGCAGCCACTCTCTTTGGTTTCCTCCATTCCTTTTCAGGGGTTCTCAATCTTCCCAATGCCGTGACCCTTTAGTACAGCTCCTCGTGTTATGAGGACCCCCAACCATAAAGTTATTTTCGTTGCTACTTCCTAACTGTAACTTTGCTACTGCTATGAATCGTAATGTAAATATCTGATGTGCAGGATGTCTTTTCATTGTGACAAACTGAACATCACCCACAGGGTGAGAACCACTGCCTTAGACCCTCCATCGTGCCTACCCTCATGTGTCTTCTGCCTCCCTCTTCGTTGTCTTCATTCCCACACATTAAAGTGCTTATAGCTTGTCCCTGGGCTAGAAAACCAGCCTTCCCTCTAGTCCACTCCCCTGCCAGTGATCAACCAAGCTCTGTCCTTCTTTGCTCACTGCTCTCTCACGGCTCAATCTCCAGCAAGCTGGGGATAGAAATGAGAAAGGCCAAGGAAGGGCATGCTTGGCACCCTCTAGGCATCAAAATGGCATTTCAGGGAGAGAAGCTGGGTGAGACCAAGTGTCCTCTCAGGGGCGTTTCATTCTCCCTTTCATAAACTGCTTCCCTGTCCCTGGATTAATTTTCTCTCTTTAGACTGAAGCTACTTCCTTCCATTTGGAAAACTTGTGACCATACCTGGATGTGTTTTCCACTCTGTTCATCCTCTCCAGGTCAGACCACAGGCCCTTTCTTGAGGAAGGTTCTTTTCCTGGCTCCTCTCCCTTGCCCCAAATATTAGAATGGGCCGGTCCTTCCCTCTTCAGTATTGACTTTGCTCCCTTTGGGTCCCAAAGAACCCTCTGTTTATCAAACTCAGTGTCCCTCTCTGAGTCCCTCATTTTCCTTGGCCTTTCAATGGCTTTCAGTACCATTGACCACACCCTTCTTCCAGATGTCCTCCCCACAGCTGACTTCTGAAACACAGCCTTGTCTAAGTTCTTGGCCAACCTCTCTGACTCATGGCTCAAAATCTCCTTAGTTGGGTCTTCGTGGCCCTCGGCCGCTGGGGGTGGGTTCTCAAGGCGCTAGCCCAGTAACTGTCCTTGGCCCTCTCCTCCCCTCCTTGTCTGCCCTTCTCTTCCTTCATACACTTCCAGAACTTTGATCCTTGTTTCTCAGCAGGTGATTCTCACATCCAGATTTCTTCTTTGGGTTCCAGACACATATTCTCAACTCCCTTCTAAGTTTCCCCACCACTATTCCTCAGCAGTTTTCATGGCCTACCAAAATGATCAGATAATCTCAAAACAAGATAACACACATGAAGCACTTCGCAAAATGTCAAGGGCCATAAGAAGGCACTTTGAGTAATGCTATCATTGTCTCCTCCCCTGGACTACCGCAATACCTCCTAGTGGGTCTCCTTGCCTCTAGACTCATCCCTTTCCAAGCCATCCTGTAGGTAGGCGCCAAAATCATTTTCCTAAGACACAAGCCTAAAGATGTCAGTCCCCTGCCCAGACCCACTCAGGGGCTCCCTTTTGCCAAGAGCATAAGACAAAACCTCCTGAAGCTGGCATTTAAGGCCCTCCCAGGGCACCTTTCTAACCCTTTCACATCACTCCTCATATATGCCTTTTCTCCTGGCCATTCCCAGATCTTTCTGTCTTTCTGCCCTTTTCTGTTTCAATGTACTTCACATACACCATCTCTCAAGCCTGCCACAGAATTTCCCCATATTTCTTCCTAAATGGCACCATTTAGCTACCAGTTCCTCTACTCCCCAGTCTCCTTGCCATGTACAAGTTCATCTTCTTTCCCCAAATCTCTCAGAATCACAGAGTTTCAGTTTGAAGGGGCCTTGGAGGCCTTTTAATTCATCCTGCTCATGAACAAGAATCCTCCATACATGTGGAACATGCCTGACAAGTGGGTGGTTAGCCCCTGCTTGAAGACATCCAGCAAGGGAAAACCTACTATTTCTCAAGGCAGGCCATTCCACTGGGGTAGCTGGGTCTTCACTGACCCTAGATCTAACTCCTTGGAATTTGTGTCTGCTGGATGATAGGATCATAGATTAGGAGCTCAGAGGAAGCTCAGATATCACTTAGTCTACCTTCTTCATTTTACAGAAGAGGAAAGCACAAACCAGAGATGATCAATGACTGAGCCACAAAGCTGAGACAGTTCCCACTCGTGACCTGTGGAAGCAGGCAGAACAGAAGTGTCCATCTTCCATGAGGCAGTCCTGAAATACTCAAAGGCAGGAATCATGCCCCCTCCCTGGTCTTCTCTTCTCCAGTTTCCAACATTCCCCAATCATATCACATGGTCCTGAGACCTGTACCTCAACATCTTCATCACCTCTCTCCAAACACTCCACAGCCCATCAATGGCTTCCTTAAAGATGGTTCCCAGACCATAGCATGATGCTTTGGTTGCAGTCCTACCAGGCCGTGGTTCAGTGATATCACTTCCCCAGTCCTGGGCTCTCTGCCCTTTTCTGTGCAGCCTAAAAGGCCCAATTAACTTTTTTGGCTGCCTTATCACACCACTGACTTAGACCAAACTTTCACTCTCCAATTCTCCTTTAGATAGACTGTTATCCAGCAATGCCTCCCCCATCTTGGACTTGCGAAATTGAATTTATTACCATTAAATTTCATCTTATTAGATTCAGTTCAATGCTTTGGCCCCTTTCAAGACCCCTAGCCCACTAAGTTAGCCATGTGTCATCTGCAAATTTGATGAACGTGCCATAACTACCTTTATCTAAGGCAGGGATTAAAATGTGAAATAGTCCAAGGCCAAGCACGGATCCCTGAGGAACTCAACTAGAAACCCCCTTCCAAGTCAGCATTGAGCCATTTCCTGTTGGCAAGTGTCCGTCCATTCTTTGTGCTTAGCCATTCGGATGGTTCCAAGTGCACCTGGCTGTGGTCACATTTCTCCATCTTGTCTCATCCTTCCCCTGGGTTTTGAGCTGGGATTGGAAGGAGAAGCTGGACGCAGATGTAAGGATGCAGATAGACAGATAGCACAGAAGAGGGGGGCAGGAGGGGAGAATATTCAGGAGGTGGAATGGAACCTTGACAAAGGACAGGGATGGTAATGAGTGACTCGTGTTCAACAGACAGTGAGCAGATGAGCTTGGCCAGAGCGAAGGGGCTGCCTGTGATACCTTGTTAGCAGTGTGAGCACTCGAATCCCTGAACAAAGGATCCTGGGACCACGTCCAGCACAGCGGGCACATTTCTTATTTATTTTGGCAGATAAGGAAAAAGGCTCTCTCCGATGAGAGGAGGAGCACAATTGCTGATGTAATCACACCTTGGATGTGCATTGCCCCTTACTTAACACCATGATTTCCCAACTCTTCTTTCCTTTCCTCAATTTTATAGATGAAACTTCAGAGGAATAACTGACAAAAATGGAGACATTGCCAGTAGCTTCTCCTCTGGGAATAAAGCCCCCTTTTAATGAAAAAAAACCCCAAAACCTCACTAGGAAAGGTCTGTGGCTGCAGCTGAGGGCTAGGCTGGGGCTCAGAGCATGGAGGGGATCCATCTTGGGGTGGAATTCCTAGATGTGTTGGACAACTGGGAGAACCCAAGATGTCAATGAAGTCTTCAGGTGTGTTAGACAGCCAAGGAAAGGTCGCTAGACGCAAAGGTGATCTTCCCTTGGTGTCTTGTCTGGTCTTTGTCCTGTTGTTCCATCAAGGAGATCCTTGGCCACATAGTTTTGCTTCTGCTATAACATCTTTTCTTTAAATGACTAGATCAGTGATTCTTAATGTAGGGTCTGTGAACATGATTTTTTTCCTTTAATATTTTTACAACTATATTTCAATATAATTGGGTTTTTTGATAATACTATGTACTTTTAGTTTATCCATTTAAAAGCATTATTCCTAGAAGGAGTCCATGAGCTTTGCCAGGTTGCCAAAGGGGTCCAGGACACAAAACAAGACAAAATACCTGGAACATATTCCCAGTAACAGCTAGCAGTTATATAGAACTTTAAGGTTTGCAAAGTACTTAATATGTCTTACCAAATTTGAACCCCATAAATTGCTTAAGAGGTATTATCACCCCCACTTTATACATGAGGAAACTGAGTCAGACAGAGATGGAGTGATTTGGCCAGGATCACATAGTAAGTAAATATGCGAGGTAGGATTCAAACTCAGGGCTTCAAATAACAAGTCCAGTCCTCTTCAGTAGGCCTCCTAGAGGCTTCTGCTATAACTTAGCCAAAGTGGAGATTCTTGAAAAGGTTGCTGAGGTGGCCCTAGCTTCCATAGGTAGGGTTTCATAATTAGTCTGCCCAAGAAGGCAGCCTTCGAACCTTTGAATCTGGCTCCAAGACTGGTCAGAATCTCCCAGTGCACCTAAGCCTTTCTTGTCCCTTCCTGGTGCGCACCTTTATCAGGTCATCTTTTCTGGTGTGCCAACCTCCCACCCTCGTCTGTGCCCAGCAAAAGGATCTGAACATGGCAATGGGCTTAGTTTGAGATGAGGGCACATGCCAAGCCTGCAGCCTCCCTCTAAAAGACCAATCAGTTCAGACAGAAGAGACTCACCGTGTAATTTTGTTCGAGGGAGACATCGGTGCCGTCGCCCTGGTAATGGGTTGTTGTGAAGTTGTCAGCCAACAGGCCTCTGTTGGAAAACAAAAAGAAAAGGTCAGTTAGACCATTACCTCTCCATGAGTACGAGATCCTCAATTAAGAGCAAGAAGGGACGGAAGGGACCACTTGGTCCACCCCCTCATTTGAATGCCAAGAGATGATGCGCCATGTCTGAGATCACCCAGCTACTGAGCCAAAGGGCTGGGAAGCAGACTCCCCTGGTGTGTTCTTCCCACTGCACCATCCCACCTCTCTTCTTCACTTATCCAGGAAAGAATTTTAGAGCTGAAGAGATCTCATTAAGTTCTCCTCCTCCTTTGACAGAAGAAGACAGTGAGCAGCGGAAAAGGGAAGTGATGTGTTTGGTCTGACATCAGAGCCCAGATGAGAGCCCAGAGGTGGGAGCTCTCAGTCCTGTGTTCTTGGCCTGCCATGACATCAAAGCATGACACAATAAACAGTAACAGCAACAAAGCTGATGACGACAACAACTAGAATTTATACAGCATTTTATGGTTTGGAAAAACCAACTTTACAAATATTGTCTCATTTTGTCTTCACAACAACCCTGGAAAACGGATGCTGTTCTTATCGGCATCCGAGAGATGAAGAAGCACAGGGCTCTGCTAACCCAAGAGAGGCCCAGACAAGCTTCCCACACCGGGGGAGATCCCAGGGATGAGCCCTGCCCTGAAAAGTCATTGTCCTGAGTATGGGGCCTCCCCATCCATGTTTACCCACTGCTGATAAAAACAAACAAAAACCGAAACTAAACAAAACAAGCTGAAGACAAAACAAATATTTTTAATGGGAAAAAACCAAAAGCATTGATGAAACACGTGTGATGGATTGATGTAAGGTGAGAAAAACCAAACTTGGTTCAGCTCTTCAAATACCAAAGGGAAAGGGTTTATTCAGCCATGAATGCGCCTAACCATCGAACGCTCTCATTAGAGCCCAAAGGGACCATCAAGGTCCTCTGATTCATTTGATGCCCTCATTTGACACATGAGGAAACTGAGGCCCAAGGAAGTTAAATGAGTTTTCCAAGGTCACCTAGGTAGTGACCAAAACAAATCGATCAGGTGTGGTCAGAAATAAACATAGCTTTGACTTTCATCCACCATTCTCAGTGGCAAGATGCAGGGCTAGAAGGGCCCTTGGAGGTCATCTGATCCAATTTCTTCCTCTTAAGGAGAAACTTGCCCAAAGTTGCATGAGGAAGAAGGAGCAGAGCCCCAGACTCAGATTCAGTGGCTTGAAATCCCTCTGCTGTCCAAGCCTGGTTTGGAAGCTCTGCCAGGCCTTGGGGATGGGGATAAATTTGTCTTGTGTAGGACCCCTCCCCTACCCCACCATATCCCATGAAAGCATGGCTAATTTTCACTCGTTTTGCCCCTAGAACTTAACGCTTACTTGGTTTTTGAAGAATAATTTAAAAGGAACAAACATTTCTTAAGCATAAAAGTCAAGAGAGTGGAACCAGACTGAAAACCTCAGGAATCCAACCAAAAGACTTGTATTAGATCCTACAGGGAAGAGGGGCCCTGGCTGAGCTCCCATGACTCACATTTGGGGGTCACTCTAAGGAGAACCATGGTGCAACGCAGTGGGAATGCTTCTCTGCTTGTTTAACAACTGAGAGGAAGGAGACTCAGAAAAATGAGATGGCTTCTGAATCAGCAGAAGAACTCGAACCCAGGCTTTCTGCCTTCAGATCCTGTGGGTTTGCCTCTTTGTAGGTAATTAAAGTAAGAAATCCTTTACAGATTGCTTAGAGAGACTTGTTAGTCCTGGCCAATGTTGAAGGGAAGCCAATTCACTGAGAATTTGAGGCATCTGGCTTCACTCCTTAACTTGGGTTCAGAAAAGCAACTTGTCAAGTACAAGGCTGAGAGTGGGGTTAGGCAGCAGTCAGTCTGAAAAGGATCTGGGGACTTCAGTGGACTGTAAGGCTGGTATAAGTCAGCTAAGGGATATGGTTGCCAAGCAGATGAACACCATCTTAGGCTGCCTTAAGTGAGATGTGACAAAGGGAGGGTGCTCACTTGTTGGGTCTCTGGGAAAGAGAATTCTCCAGAATCCAAGATTCAGAGATGGAAGGGATGTTTAGAGGGTATTTAGTCCAAACACATCATTTTTGAGTTGAAGGGAATGAGGCATGCAGTAAAGTGATATAATTGCTAGATCCCTTTGAAATCAGAGAAGCGCAGCATGCATGAGGAAGCTAAGAGGTCACATGGTCAGACAAGCCCAGACTTTGAGGTGGAAAGAGCATGAGAGGCCATTGAGTCCAGTGTCCACTGATGGGGAAACTAAGGCAAGAGGGATGATGTTTTGTTCCGGGTCACTGGGGAGCAATGGGCAGAGCCTAGATTTGGACCCAATTCCCTGACTCCCAAGTCAATGTTCCCTTGTGCCCTAGAATGCCTGTGGGATCTCTCTGAAATTCTGTCATCTTGTGGAAAGTATCAGGAAAATGCAGGGTAGGAGACAAGATTATACCATCATTGATAGCTTGCTGACAGACTAATTTCAGGGTTTGAAGGACAGGAAGATTAATACCAAAGGGACTGAAATGAGATCCCAGTCCTTTGAAGAATTGGAGTATGAGGAGCTAGTCTTGCATTCCCAGAAACTTGAGTGTGGGAGTCATGGAGAGGGCATGCTGGGATGGGGTTGGGGGAGGCACTGGAATTCACCCTGAATCCACCTTTGGGCTCCCTGTACTTTTGAACCTCTCCATTGTAAAAGCCTGGAGGCACCGAAATGTGACAATGTACCAAAATGAAGACGAATTAGCATCTTCAGTCAGGTCATTCCAGGACACAGAGCATTGTCAGGGCTCTGAGTATGTCTTTTAAATTGAATGTGAAACAACAAAAACCAGTTTTTCTCAGATACTCTAGAGATTTCTTCTAAAAACAAGCCTGGATAGAAAAGAGAGGGCAAGACTCAAGTACTTTTAAGAGCAGCCTCCAACACACAGCATTGGAACCAACATATTAATCTTTCTGGATCCTCAGCTGGAGAGTTTTTTCTCACAAGGTCAGGAGGAATGTCTGTTCATGTTTGTCCTCAGTGCAGACACAGAAACTCTATGCCTGAGTTTCTTCCCTCTTTGACGGACCATTTCATCTCCAAATAGAAGCAATGTAAAACAACCAATCCTTGGGGGTGGGGGGCAGAAGAATGATGTCATAAGCAGGTCATGGACAGGAAGGCGGTCCCAATGGTGCCACTAACTCTTGTAACCTTAGTCAAATTATTTCTGGGCTCAGCTCATCTGTAAGATGAAGAGGTGGATGGCTAGATCACATCACATAGTAATAGACAGAACTCTGGGTCTGGATCAGGAAGACCAGGTTCAGATCCTGCTTCACATACCAGCTGTGCAAGCCTGGGCAAGTCACTCAGGTTCTTTTAGCCTTGGTTTCCCTATCTGTAAAATGAGGGGCTCCTAAGGTTCCTTCTAGCTCTTAGTTGATCTAATGAGATCCAGAGTGCCATTGTGATTTTCTAAGTCCTAAACTAAGGACTCTCTCTGCTTGGCTTCCAGTGTCCACTGCTCTACAATACTTGACATGTGACCCTGCAATATGTTTTTTCTTCTCTTAAATTTTCCTTTTCTATTGCATCCCACATTAACTGGTTGCATGATTCAATTTAAGAACCTACTACGTACCACTGCTTTCTCATTTCCAGAAGGGGTTCACTATCTGACATACATGAAGGACAGTCTCATGGAGACGGGACTGGATTTGGAGCCAGAGCTCCCCATATGCTAAAGTGACCTTGAGCAAGTCCCATCACACCTAAGCCTTGTAGCAATGGAGAATCATGGGATTAGACTCTAGAGTCATGGGAATCATGGGACATGTAGAATCATGGAAGTTCCCTTAGTAACCATCTAGTTCACTTGACAGGTGAAGAAGCTAATGTCTAGAGAAGCTAAGCATCTCTCCAAGGCCAATTAGTAGCAGAATAAGGATTGGAATTAGGCCATCTGACTCCAAACTTAGCACCATTTCTACTAATACCACACTGACTTTGACCAGCTTTTTCTACTATATGATGAGGTAGTTGGACATCTAAGGGACCTTCCAACTCTAATTCTATGAACTTTCACCGTGGTCATCATTCATCATTTCTGTTGGTACCGATGAACTTGAGAACCAGGCGTCCTGACCACATTCAATTCCTTTTAACCCTATCTCCTATCCAGCATCCAAGTGTGTTGACTGTTGGGCCTGCCCAGTCATGCTTCTCAACAACACAGACAGACTTGAAAGTCTCCATCCAGTGAGGTGGAACCTGACACTGCCCTGAGCAGCCCCTTCCTCTCAGAGGAAGCCTCTGATAATTCGGAAGCATTCCTTAAACCTGCTTTTCTGCAATTTACTCCCACTGTTCCTGGGTCTGTTCTCTAGGGTTAATAATTTTCCAAGCCATCCTACTTGTCTATTCTTCTTTTTGGATTTCCTTCAATTTAAAATGCTTCAGTGAACTTTTCTTTCATTTTAAGTTCTTGCAAATCTATAGCTATGTCCTCTCTCCCATCTTCCCTTACCCATCAAAAACCAAAACCAAAACCAAAATATTTGTAAAAATCTGCACAGAATAGTGCCAAGATTACAAAGCCACCCAAGAATTAATTTTCTAGATAACTCAGACAAAAAGATTCAAAAAGAATGGAAGAGGTCACAGAAAATACCCTACCAGACGGGATGCTTTTAATGACCCTAAAAAAATACTACAAATACCTCCTTTTTAATCCCCATCTCTTCCCAGTGGTGCTACTCTGCAGCTAGGAGTCGTGCACCAACATCATCTCAGAAGAATCCCAATTCGTAGTGGTCCCAGTGGAGAAAAAAAGAGCATAGCAAAAGTCTACCAGCTATGGCAAAAAGATACTGACAAAAGATATGTAGAAGTGGACCTAGAAAAAGGAGGAAGCAGGAGTATGAACGTAGGAATCCTCAGGCCAAGTCTAGTGTTCTTCCAGTGAACTCTACTTGCTCTCAAGAAATGGCTAAGGGGAGCCCCTAACTTGTCTGGTAGGTGATTCTTGGATTTCTTTAGCAACATCCAATAATTTAGCTGCATTCATTTAAAAGTGATGAAATCCATGAAACTGATTTATATTTCTTCCCAATCTCATAGCAAAAGTGATTACGGTCAGAATGTTGAGAGATAACCCAATTGGACGGGAACTGCTTAATCTAATTAGATCAGTTTTGCTTCTGTGTGGACATAGAGCAGAAAGCCACCAATTCATCATGGGGTATGGGGGGCCTCTGGTGTCATTCATCACTAAGCCAGGAATTCCAAATGCTGTTAGGTCACCAGACTTGACACTGACAAGTCGTTATGAATTTTGGAATGGTTTAAATGTGTAAAGTAGGGGAAAACAGATGGGGATTGGATGGCACCAATTACTTGGACTATATTTTTAAAAATCCATTAAGGGAATGTCACCTCCTTCAGTGTGTTCTTTGAAGACTCTAAGGACATTTGGGGGGAGTGAAGTAGATTAATCAGGCACAAGTGTCTGGCAAACGGTCTACAGGAGGCACTGTGGGCCCTGGTAAGCCATCTGGGGCTGTCTGGACTTCAGTTATAATGTTTTGTAGTAGGTGGAGCTGGTACCCAAGCAACATATTGACCCTATTTTCTGCTGATCTGATTTCCTTACCATGTCTCATTCTTCCAATGACCACATCCCCTACTACAGATAGATGCATATTTTAAAAAATCTCTGAAGGCTAATAGCTTCACTTTTTGGTGGATTTTGGAGATGATTCTAGGAGCAATTATGAATATTGGCATAAGGGATAGATAAAGTATGCAAGACACAAGGGAGCCAAAATTCACAAATGGAATCACAATTTTAAGAATTCAGAATCACCATGGTCTCAGTGGCTTCATTCAACAGACCTTCCTGTGCATGGAGACTTATTTATTAAGAAGAACTGAAGAATAAATGGGTAAGAGATCCTGTGGGGAACTAACTGGTCACAAATGGGAGGCCAGGGGTCGTTGGACAACATGTTTCCAGCTTTGGCAAAATCCAGACACTTGCCTGATCTAGAACATTCAGCAATGTTCTTTTCTGCCTAGCCTGGAATGAATGGATTGGTAGAGAAACAAAACAAGAACCATAATTCATGGCCAAGACAGTATGGGAGAGCCTCAGAGTCACAGGATTTCTGTTTATGGTGATGGGGGAAATTTCTGGAGCAAGGTCTGAGATGACAACCCAAGAAAGAAAAGCATCCCTGAAGTCACCCTCCATCCACTATATTGAATTTCCTTAATTTGGGGATGGAGGAAGGGATCAGAAACATGAGAAAGATCTTGCCCCTCAGATTTCTTCATTGTGAGGGTGGGGGAGCATGTCACTCAGGCTGGTGAGGAAGAAGTGATTTATTATGGCTTCTTAGGCATCTAGAAGGAGGTCAAACATTTTCAATGTTTTTCCAAAATAAACAGTTTTTTAAAAATTGCTTTGGATCTGTGACTTCCTTGGTTCAGGGAACTCTCACAGGAAACTGATCTGGGATTGAAAGTGATCCAAGTTATCTATAATTTGGAGTGTCTGAGAGATGTGTGGAGATACCAAGGGGTAGAGGTCCTTGTCCAGGGTCTCCCAGCCAGTCTGTGTCAGAGTCAGAGCTTGGACCAGAGGCATTCTAAAGCAGACCCTCCCTCTTTCTGTGATGCCTTTGTTTTTGTATGGGTGTGTTGATTTGTACACCCTAGAGGTGCAGAAAGATTTGCTAACAGGCTTACTACATTAACTCAGTGCCTAATTCAATATAGTCCCTCAGTTCAAATCTTTCTAAGTATTGTTCTGCATTATAATCCAAGACCTTTTGACAGTCTGCCCGTTCAGTACAAGGCTATCTCTAAGAACAATAGTCAGAGTTCTCCATTTTGGGTTCTTATCTTCCTGAGCTAAGGTAAGTGTTTCAAATGATAAAAATGTGGTTTTTTTCCCCTCCTGAAAATATAAAAAGGATTATCAATTCTCTTCCATTTCCATTTATTAAAATTTAAAAGAAAACAAAACAAAGTCTCCACACCACCTGTGGTTGTAGAATCTGTTTCATAGTCTACATCTTAAACCCATAGTAATTACAGCTAACTTGCACAGGGCACTTAGGATTTGTAAAGAACATTAAAGACATTTTCTCCCGTGATCCTCAAAAGGTGAGGTAGGTACTATTTTTATCCTTAATTTAAAAATGAGGAAACTGAGTCCAAGAGAGAGGGAGTGTTTGCCCAGGGCCACACAGCTGGTGATGATTGTCTGAGATTGGATTTTAATCCAGATTGTCTTTCTCCACATCCAGCACTCTCTCCACTGGGACAGCTAGTGGCATCACCAGCGACATAGATTCTATTGACCCCTGCAAATGCAGTGGGATTTCCTTTTAGAGGTGGGCTGGGTCACCCCTTTGGCCTATTTGTCCCTGTATGTGAGCTCTCCCATCCATTCACACAGCCAAGTACCTTCGCCAGGTCCCCGGCCTTGGGAATGACTGAAAATATCTGCAGAGCAGGGAGGCTGACTTGCCAATTGTAATTTTCCACCCAAACCTCCAGAAGGGTCAGAGAATGATGATGCTCTTGAAATGTGCCCGCCATCATCCTGCTCATCGTCTCCTGTGTTCTTTAGACACTTGGTGTCCCTCCTCTTCCATCTCTTCTTTCATTAGCTGGAGTAATTCAGGAAGGCCGTGGGAGAGGGAGCCCTCTCTCAGCCCCGCCCCAGCTACTACAGCTGTGTTCTACAGGCAGATGTCTTTGTTGGAGTCAGAACGTGCCTCCTTTCACTACTCAGTTGTAAGAACTTGTAAGAGGCAGTGTCTGTGTGGGATCCAAACTCAAGTGGAATGCTCTTTTCACCATACCCACCTAGTGGTCTCCATGTGATAACACTGAGCATTTACACAGCATTTTAAGTTTGCAAAGTGCTTCGCAATGATCACTTTTGGTCCTCACAGCCCCTCCAGGATACAGGTGCTGTGCATCTGCATGGTACAGAGCAAGAAGCCGAGACTTCGGAGATTGAGTGGCTTGCCCAGGATTACACACCTAGTAAGTGTCTGAGGCGGGATTTGGACTGAGGTCTTCCTACTTGCAAATCTGCCACTTACTCATGGAGACTCATGGCGTCTCCTAGCTGACAAAGGCAGCACCTGCCATTTCCAAAAGTGAATAGTAATAGATGAATCTCGCTTCCCTCAAAGCTAACAGAAAGTGCTTCTCTATCACTTCGCTATCTAGGCTTCTCCAGGCAGTCTGCTCCCACCCTGGCAGAACAACGTTTTTTCTAGGAGTTCTCAAAGCCTTGATTTATTCTCCTTCTCAGTAAAATCCATCGTCTTCCAATGACCTCCAGGGTCAAAATTAAACTCTTCTATCAGTCTTGTAAAGCTCTTCAGAACTTACTTTTCCAGTCTTTCTACACTGTTCTTCCATCAATGTTCTCACAGTCTGGTGACCCTGGTCCCCTTGCTGGTGTGAGCCTGTGACTCTGTGCCTTTGTGGGGCCATCTCCTGTGCCTGGAAGGTGCTCCTTTCTCATCTAGGTTTCCTCTCTACTCTTACCTTCTTAAGGATTCAGCTCAAATCCTGTCTTCTGCAAGAGGTCTTCCCTGCTCTTCACACCTCACCACTCCCCGCCCCCTCCTTCCTTGCTACTGCCTTTTCTCTGAGATCACCTCCCATTTACACTGTGTATATCTTGTACATAAAGCGGTTTTATGTTGTGTCCCTCATTAGATTGTGAAAGTAAGGACTGTTTTTGGCTTTCTTTATGTCCCCAGGGCTTAGCTCTGCCTGGTACGTAGTAGAGGAAAATGTCCCCGACCTTACTGATCACTTTGGTGCTTCAGTGGTTCCCAAATCTCATTGGCCTTCTTTCCACTGCTGCATAACCTACTTTTCCCAAATCTCCTTTGCTCTTCTTTCCATGACTTTCTATACATTCTCCATAGATGATCTGCCCCATCTGTCTCAAAAGACAGGTATCAGGAAACACTGTGAGCAGTCTGACAATCTTGACTGCTCACTGGTCGACAAACACATACTAATTTCCTACTATGTGCCCGACATTGAACTAGGCACCAAAGATACAGAGATAAAAGCCAAACAGTCCTTGAGGAGTCCTTGAGGGGCTACTATTCTAGTGGGGGATGCAGGATGCACTTCTATAGGTGTACACAAAATCCATATAAATGGCTTTGAACCCAATGAAGCCTATCAAGATTGTTTTCTGTGATTCAAATGCTGAATGAGTGGACAAACGAAGAGATAAGCATTCAGTGTCTGTCAAATGGTGAGTGTTTCATAAATGAACCCACCAAAAGTTTGAAGGATTCACTGACTTTTACTTAGGAAACTTCAGTATTTCAGAAAAAGGCAAAGAACAGAGCTTGGACCCGAGGCTTCATAGGTATAAGGAACTCCTTGATAAGGAGAGTCCTTCCCAGTGCAGGAGTCTTGAAAAATGATTCTTAACCTCTGGTCTCAGGCCTTCTTTATACTCTTAGAAATGACTGAGGACCCCAAAGAGCTTTTGTTTATATGCATTATATCTGTAGATACTTGCTTTATTAAAAATTAAAGAATCTTAGCATTCTTATGAGAATAATTTTCGCCTCACAGATCATCCCCCTCCTTGAAATAGTCTGGGGCATCCCAGAGAGAATTGCTGACCTAGGGCTCTGAAAAGTTCAGGGATTTGCCCAGAATTACAGAGCCAAGGGGTCTTAGAAGCAAGGTTTGGCCTAAGGTGGGCTCTCTCCACAATGCCATGCTGAGGATACTTGTGCTATCCCTAAAAAATTAACTATGGACCAATTCCTTATGACCTTAGAATACAGCTGGCATTTAACTGAATGATTTCCCTTGTGACCGAGGCTTACTTTTTCAACTTAGAAGAAAAAGGAAGCTTTTATTTTAACTAGTAAAAAAAGCTTATTCACATGATAATACTGAGAGCAAATGAAGGAGGGATGGAAGGAAAAAAAGGAGAGGGGGAGAGAGAGACACAGAGACACAGTGCTATAGAGACAGAGACAGAGAGACAGAGAAAGACAGAGACAGAGACAGAGAGAAACACACACACACACACACACACACACACACACACACACACACACACAGAAAGATGCTACAGCAGGGACAAGAGGAAATGAGCTGGATTTTGAGTCAGTGGCCCTGGACTGGAATCATCGCTGAGACTCTCACCACTTCTGTGATACTGGACAGGTCACATCTCCTCTCCAGGCCTCAGTTTTCTTTTCTATAAAATAAGGGGGTTGGACTGGACACTCTCTAAAATACCTTTGAGATCTAAGTCTGTGTTCCCATGACTGGTGAGTACATTTTTTCTCTGACACCAACTGGAATTTTAGCATTTGAAAGAGCATCTTCCCTAACCAAGAAAGCTGTGAATCAGACTTGATTCCTCACCCCTGATGACCAGTTAAGCTATTTCCTAGTAAGTTAGAGAACTCATAGCAGCTGCCATCCCCTCTGTGACATTTGCCCCTCTCCCCCATAAGTTTCCTTCCCTTTCCCCCCTCCACTGCCCTGAGTTCCCCAACCGAGTCTAGGTCTGTTCTTGAAGCACTTTCCTTAATTGGTACTGGGAGGCACAGGAGGGAATTTTCCTTGACTAGGAAGTTCTCCAGCCCACTCTCCAACATACTTGCACATCAGCCAGCTGGGTTCTCTTAAAAACTGACCTACATTGAACCAAACTCTTCAAATGTGTGTTAGATCAAATTTGTTTCTTTCTACTTGCTCAGAAACTGCTATGCTCTGCAAATTTCCATGATATCATTGCCAGCAGATACAAGCCATGAATGACCCTGGAGCAAAAACAACAAAAAAAACAAACTTGTTTTTAGAGGGGTCTTCCTTCCTTCCTTCCTTCCTTCCTTCCTTCCTTCCTTCCTTCCTTTCTTTCTTTCTTTCTTTCTTTCTTTCTTTCTTTCTTTCTTTCTTTCTTTCTTTCTTTCTTCTCCTCCTCCTCCTCCTCTTCCTTCTCCTCCTCCCTCTTCTTCTTCTTCTTCTTCTCTCTCTTCTCCCTCTCCCCTTTATCCTCTTACTTTCTTCCCCTTCCCATCAGTAGTTCAAGAAAAATCTTCATGATCATAATGTAAAACATCACAGATATTGATAGGTCTTATAGTTTGGAATCAGGACAAACCTAGGTTTACATCCTGGCTAAAACATCTGCCATCTGGGTGACCATGGGCAAGCCACATGAATCTCTCTGAGCCTTAAGGGAAGCTAGAGATTCCAAGAAGTAGAGGTGGAGAGGGAGTGTATTCCAATACAGAAAAGGCAAGCGGGTGAGAGATGGAGTGTTGAGGACATGAAGGAGAGTACTGTACGACAAGCCCAAGGACATCAACTGGGACCAGATTGTTAAGGATTTTAAATGCCAAGCTGAGTTTGCATTTATCCCAGAGATAATAGGGAGCTACAGAAGCTTTTTGGATAGGGGAGAGATATAAATATAGCTTTAACCTATGCTTTAGGAATATCAATTTGGTAACAAAGTGGAGGAGAAATTGGAGAGGGGAGAGATTGGAGCCTCTTTTGTCCAGTGGAGAACAAAGGCTCGAAGATTTAAAGTTGGACCTTGAACAGGTATCTACTCCATCCATCTAATTTTTATAAAGGTGGAATTCAAGCCTGGGGCCTGGACTTTCAATCCAGTATTCTTTCAATGGCACCATGTTATAATAACATCTATCAAACTATGAAAGACTGTGTAAGTTATTATCATCATTAAGCAGCATAAGAATTGCTGTGAAATGCATAATGGAAAGTTATTTACATGTAAAGAGAAATCAAAGACAAAATCAAGGTATGCAAAGCCCCCTTCCAAGTGCTGTGGTTACAACTTCCTCTCCGGACTCTAATTGCTACCTGATTAAAAAACATTTTCAACTCAGAAAGTTTTGTCTGCATTGGTGTGACCATAAAGTTCATTCATCGACAAGAGTTGAGTGGCTGGCATTAAAAGATGTCCCTCCCACCAGGCAAAAAGTGGTAGTCCCCATTGGGCAGTGATCATGGGTCCCTGATGGTGCTGAGAGAAGGATCATGGAATGAATCAATGCCACTAGATCCCAGTTCACAGAGCTATTCACTTCCTTTTGGAAAGGGGGAACAGAGGAAGGAACAAGGAAGGAGATAGGGCATTAATTTCTCACCCAGATCTGACGCTCCAGAATATTCTAGCAGAGTCTTGGCTGCTCATTTTCTCATTTTCAACATTAACTTTTTAAAAATCTTTTCAGTTGGAAGGATGGTTAGGAATTTTTTATGATCCATTCTGATTCTTCTTAGCCCAGGACAATATAAATTACCTTGTTGATTTAGCTAAGTAATCCAATCTGGGCTAAAATATTATGCCAGGCCACGAAGAAGAGAAATCAATCATGAACCATCCAGAACATTGTGGTCTCAAATGGTAAAATTAGTTAAAAACCACGGCAGGGGTAATTAGTTAGTTCATGTTTGATTGAAATTATGATGTATTACATTTATGAAATCTCTGTAGGCCAATTGCTTTCAAGTGATCTTAATTTATGACTGACTTTGAGGACATTTTTTTAGAGCTACAGGCTTTACAGCAATGACTGAATTTCAGAAGAAGGTGTCATTGGTTAAAGCATTTTTCCCCCCTGGAAACAACTGCAGAGGCCATTGGGATAGTGTCTCTCAGATGGATCCAGGGCACAGAACAAACACTGACCACTAAGGCTGTCTGTCTCCCAGGCTGGAGCCAGAAATGCTCCCATCTGACTTCATTTCTTTAAACTGAATTTGGCTGGCCAAAAGATGAAAGATGAACACATAGCCAGGCCTGCTGGGTTCCCTATTGTGGATTTGTTACTCAGATGACAGTGCTGTGGTTCTCTTTCTTTTTTTTTTTAATGTACTTCCTATAATGAGTCCAGAAACTCAAATTCAGATGGGGTTTATGGTTTCATTTTCACACAATAACTTTGCACGCAAAGCTGGGAATTGGGATTACATCATCCGTAGGCTACTGAGCACATATTCCAAGAACATGCTCCAGAAAGGCGTTATTCATTGAAATCATTCCATCAGCCAGAAGAAAAAAATCAAGACATTTCAAAGAGGAAAGAAAGTATAGTTTAATCATTTTTTTAAAATCACATACTGATTTTTCTTACCAACCTCTTTCTGAGAACATGACCTAATATCATTCAAAGGATCCACAAATTTAGAATCAGAATGGACCAAAGATATGGGACCCAAATCTCTAATTTTATAAAGGAGGAAACGTATGCTGCAAGGAAGAGTGACTTGCTCTAAATCACAAAGGCAATAGTCATAGAGCTGAGATTCAAACTCGGTTCCTCTGACTCTGGTTCCAGTATTCTTTCCATTCAACTGTGTCAACCTGTTTCATTATGGCTCTATCAAACATGGTAGAAGGTTAAAGCCAATGTGAGTGTGTGTGCTGAAGGGAGAGCTGCCTTATTTGACCATCTGGTTGGTGCCTGTTGTCTCAGTGAGAAGACATTACTAGTGGGATTCAGTTCACAGAAGATTACATGGTGATTGGGAAATGACAGTGTTCACATCTGGGTAAGCCAAGTAAGCCAACAGGCTCAAAGAGACATCTTGGAGTTCTGTGAAGAGCTGCCAAACTATTCTTTCTTAAGCTACTGTTTAATGAGCAACTGTCTTGTTTTGTGGGGGAAAAGAAGGGGAGGTTCCAATAACATGACATCCAATCAATCGAGCAACAAAAATTTAGGAAGTTCCTACTATGTGCTAGACATTGTGCTAACACAGAGCACACATCAGCTGAAAAATATAAAAATCAAATATAATTTTAATTGAGTAGGACAGTTTTTAAACTAATCCCTTGAGCACTGTATTCCCAGTGCCTTAGACAGTGCTCAGAGAGGAGCTGCTCTATCAACTTGAATATTGTTCACATTCCAGCTCCCACCTCTGAGGCTTTGCACAGGATGTACTCCATGCTTGGCATGCTTTCTTTTCTCACTGATGCCTCTGGGAATCTGTAGCTTCCTTTAAGCCTGAGTGCAAGTGACAGCTACTAACAGAACTCTTTCCTGGTCCCCCTAATTTTTAGTGCCTCCCCAAATTACTATGCATTTACTTTGTATATATTTAGTATTCCTCAAAGAGAATGTAAGCTCCTTGAAGGCAGGAATTATTCTGTGTGTATGTGTGTGTGTGTGTGTGTGCTTTCATGACCCCTCTCCTCTTTTTCTTCTATACTCTTTCACTTGGTGATCTCATCAGCTTCCATGGAGTCAATTATCATCTTCATACAGATGGTTCTCAGATCTACTAATCTAGCCCTAACCTCTCTTATGACCTGTAGCCTCCCACTTCCAACTTCCTATTGAACATCTGGAACTAGTCCTGTAGACTAGAGGTGTCAGACACACAACCCAAGGGTCATAACATTCTTGAATGCAGACAAAACCAGATTAAAATGTGATTTTATTACATGTATTAAATATTTAACAAAATAAAAAATATAACAGAACATCAATAATATCGATATGTGGTTTTCTGAGTCAATATATTGCTGCAGGGATCCTTTAGTAGCCCTCATTTCTATTTGAATTCGACACCATGATTGTAGACATCTTAAATTCAACATAAAACCAAACTCATTATCTTTCCCTCCAAACCTTCCCTTCTTCCAAACTTCCATATTACTTTTGAGGATACCATGAACCTCCTAGACCCCAAGCTCCCAATCTACAAGTCATCCTTGACCCCTCATTATCTCTCATCCCTCACATTCAATCTGTTGCCAAGGCCTGTAGATGTTACCTTTGTAACATCTCTTGTCAATTTCACCGTTGTAGTATCTCTCATAGACTTCATCTCTGCATCTCTCATAGATTTCACTTCTACAGTATGTCTTGTCGATTTCACCTCTGCAACATCTCTTGTAGATTTCACCTCTGCAGCACCTCTGCAGCATCTCTGTTAATTTCACCTTTGCAGCATCTCTCATAGATTTCACCAATACAGCATCTCTCCAATATTTCCCCTTCTCTCCTCTGACACTGCCCCCACCATGATGCCAACCCTCATCACCTCATATCTGGACCATTGCAATAGCTTGCTTGGGGGGGTCTGCCTGCCTCAAGTCTTCCCACTCTAGTCCATTTTCCATTTAGCCACCAAAGTGATTTTCCTAAAGTATAGGTCTGATCATGTCTGTCACCTCGTACTCAATAAATACCAATTCTCTGTTATAGCATGTGCCTAGAATCCCTATTACCTCCAGGATCAAATATAAGATCCTCTGTTTGCCTTTTAAATCCCTTGGCAACCTGGTTCTACCCTATCTTTTCACTTTTCTTACTAAACTTGATTCCCCTGAACACATTTTATCATCCAGCAACGGTGGCCTCTGCTGTTCATCACCCAGAACACCCTATCTCTTGAGTTGAGACTGTGTCTTTTCACTAATTGTCTCCCACAGATGAGATTTATATGTTTATTGTCCTTGGACACGTGTGTCTCTGACAGATGTGCTCAGTGGAGCCAATCACTTTATGTGATTAGCAAAAGGCTCTCCAAATCAGACAGACTTAAAAAAGGAGGAAGCCAAAGTACCTCAGGTCAAGAGACAATAATCTGGTATGAACACACTGGGTAAAGGTTTCTTTTTTTCAGCTTTTACTGAGCCAAGAAACCAACTATGCTCACATTTTGACATATAATTTTGCTGAATTCTCCTTCAAACATCATAGTTACTCCTGGATAAAGTGGAATCCTAATGATGATCATGGAACTAGAAGTACTAGGCCAACCTAGGATGAGTCTTTTATTCAGGCTTCTGAGAATTTTCCCCATCCATGATAATAATATCTAGCATTGAGAAAGCATTTTAAGGCTTGCAAAGTGTTTTCTTTACATATATCATCTCATTTACTCTTCACAACAATCCTGAGAGGGAAGTACTATTATTATCCCCATTTTACAGAACAGTATTTAAATGACTTGCTATAGGACATATAACTAGTATCTGAGACTGCATTTGAACCCAGATATTCCCGACTTCTGGGTTAGTGCTCTAACACTGAATCATCTGACTGCTTCACCCAACAGCCTCACTGATCCCTCCATGTAGGGGTTTTCATCAATTGGAGCTGTCCTGAGCAGCTTGGGCCAACTTGGACAGCAGAGAGAGGCTGCTGACTTCTTATCCATTATCTCGTACTGGGGATAATTTTCCCAACATGGGCTAGACTTGAGGGTTCCCGAAGTCCCATCCAACTCCTACCTCCTCTATAGGATAAGATGAATACCCTTGGCTGGGGGGATTCTCTGCTCATTAGGATGACTGAGTCATGGCCTCGGGTGGATCTGTACCCCACCCTTGGATTTGGCTTTTGAATGGGAGCATCCCAATTTGATAGGACCCGTGAGACAGGACCGGAGCTGTAAGACCGGCTAGATCCAGAGAGTAGACTTGGATCCCTGGAGGGGGCAAGGCTGTTTGTTCACTCGGAACCACCTCACAAACCCCATGGGGGACTTCTAATCACTAGAGATGGAAACCCTGAGTGTAGGGCTGCTGAGGGCAGAGGGAGTGGCCACAGTAAAAATCATGGATCTCTGACTTGTTGTAAGTCATATAATTGAATGACAGGCCAATATAAGGATAAATAGATAACATCTGTAAAGTTATTCGCAATCCATTTGCAAGCAAAGTAACAGCATTATTACTATTGCTTTCTGGGGGGGTGTATCTCCAGGGACTGCCCACAGTGCTTGGTACATAGTAGGTACTTTATAAATATTTGCTTGAATTAAGGCAAATATACTCCCAAAAGACCTACAGGAGACGTTATCTGAGAGAGGACTGTTCCAGAATTGGTTTAAGACATTAAGCAACCCTATATCCTTAAAGCAATTCCCAGAACAAAGGGGACTTCCTGGAATGTTCTCTGGGTAAGTGTGACCTTTCAGGGAACAGCCTATTAGTCCTGAGAGGGAGCCCCGATCCATATCCCTTGTGTGTACCAGCCCTGTTTGGCTATGGTGATGACTCCTGTCTCCGTGGTCACTGCCGGGAGATTTAGAGATGACTCTTAGGTTGATTTCACCCTTTGACTCAGGATATTCAATCTTATGTTGTGGACAATGGAGATGGCCTCTGGCTGCCTGGACTCGAGAGAGGCCATTAATCTGGAGAGGCTTTCTGGTTATCTTAAGTAACAGCAATTACCAGGTAAGACAGACTGTGTCCACAGAGCCAGCTCTCCCCCCACTAAATTCACCTCTTTATTGACTGAAACAGATGGAGTAGCCCATTGTTCTTCATCACCTACACATAACACAGCCTGGAGCTTGGCTCAGTCTTGTGTTCGTGTGGTTTGTTTGCATCTGTGAACTCAGAGACTGTGTAAGACTCACCCCTTTGAAATGGAGTTGCTCATTCCTAAATCTCTCCCAGAGGCATCTGGGAGCAACTCCCACCACCCCCACCCCCCTTAGTGGGTAAATCGGCAACTAAAGACTAATGGGGCCTCACAAAAGCCAGCTGAAATTCAATCCAGGTTGCCTGGAGGGAAATGACCTAAAATTTTTCCTTATTTTGTCAAACACAACCAACCCCCAGTAAGGGTGAAGGAGCCTCCTTGTCCTTCCCTGTCAGGTTGTACAGAGGGGCTGGGTCATTGGAGCAAATGTGGAACCAACTCTGGAAAATCCTTCTCCCCATCAGAGGGTCAAGAGGATCCAAGAGGGTGAGCAGCTGGGGGGCTTAGTGAAGGAAAGACTAAGCAGCTGTGACTGAATGTTGACATACAGGGCTGATGGGCATGGAAATGCTGGGGATGGGAGCCAGGACCAAACTCTTTCTCATTAATGAATAAGCTGGGAAAAGTCAAGGATGTGAACCTTGCCTTCAGCCAGTGGGAGAAGGGCGAGCCTCAACCCGCCTCCGACAGCACAGAATACCTCGCACCAGGAAAGTTGGAAGCGGTGACCAGGCCTCTAATGCCCATCCCCTGTGACCATGGCCCAGAGAAAACATGCAGATGTGAAAACACATGCGAGCCTAAGCATACCCAATGCATGTGTGCATGGGTGCACACACACGCAGACATGTGTACACACAACCACATACATGGAGAAGCTCCCACAAACCAAGGCCTTGTGTACAAACATGGCGGATAGCACCGACGCTGATAAGAAGCAGAGTAATCAGAATGACTTGAAACAGAAAATAACGGGCTGTGACTCTGGGTGCTGAGAATGATAACCAACCATTCACTGCTCATTTCCACGGCTGTGTGCTTTTTAAGGGATTATTATTGCTAATATCTAATAATAACAATCACAATAATTTCTCGGAAAAAATACCAGGCGAACCACGAGAACTCCAAGAGAAGGTGTCAGAGGTTTTTATTTTAAACACATGTTTCTGAAACAATCCGCGAGCCGCGCCGAGAGACCGGCAGCCAGGCTATTGGCCTTTCGCTGCGTACATGCCTTGCTTTGGGAGCTGTCTATAAATTCCCTCCACATTCCCCTTCGTCAGAAGCGGCAGAGGAACGGTTCACAGTGTGCTCTGGTGGGACCCAGTAAGAGCCGTGTTTTATGTGCTCAGGACAGGAGAGGCCAAAAGGGAAGAAGAGCCGGGGCGGGGGGAGTTTGCTCAGCCAGCTTCATCTGGCACTTATCACACACACACACACACACCTCCTCCTGGGCACAGAGCCGGCTGCTTGGCAAAGGAGCACAGCAAGAGTAGGTGAGACACAGCCCGTGGAGCTACTAGTGCACAAACCATAATAAACGGAATGATTCCTGGGAAATGCACCGAGGACCAGC
>CM053582.1:571825167-571845945 GCA_028627135.1 Pseudochirops cupreus
TTTTTTTTTAATTTTTATTTTTTGGAAGGAGAAGGGCATCTTGGTCTGTGATTTTATCTATGCAGGGGAATTACTAATATGGAAAATGCCTTTCCTAGTGCAGATCAGTTCCTCCTCTGTAATTTTGATCTTAGAGGGCTGTCTAGGGGCAGGAAGAGGTTAAATGAATTGCCCAGACCCCGGAGCCAGCATATGTCCCAGCAGGACTTGGACCAGGCTTTCCTGACTGCAAAGCTGGCCACATTTTCCTAAACACATGTCAACCAAACGAAATAAATGATTCAAGATTAGAGTTTTTATTTATTATTTTTTGGTAAAACTTCCAATAATATCTTGGCAAAATCTGTTTAAATTTGAGTTCATCAACACTTCCATTTCTTTTCACTCTGTTTCCTCTCAGCTCTTCCAGAGCTGATCGAAATATCATGATCTGCTGCTCAGTTTCTTTTCTCTGAGTGAAGATTTGAGCAAGGACAACCTGGGCTCATTGGGGAAAATGTTTTTATATCAGTAGAGCTATTCTGAGACCAAAGAGATGAGTTTTTATTAGGAAAAAAGTTAGCAACCCAAACCAAAATCACCTTGGATTTGTGTGGAAATATGTAAAGAATTTGGCTTTGCGGCCACTTGCTTCCTCAGCCATCTCCCCAACAAAAAAGCTTTCAGACTTCCCTTGGTCTTTTCTAGCTGCATTCCCAAGACGCTGACCACAGATGCCAGGGAAAGCAAGTCCAGCATCCGCCAGACTTGTTGGGCTGGATCTCAGCCAGACGCATCTCTCTTGAATGATCCTCTCTTTTTCCACCAAGTTCTTCCCCTATTTCCTTTGCCATGTGCACCTGTTTCTATGGGCAAATCTTCTCCTAGTTCCAGTCCCTGGGCACTTTCATTTAATGACAGCCTGACTCCCCTGTGCATTGTATTATGACATGTGCTCTCTCTCTCTTATTAAACTTCACGTTAGCTCTTCTTCCTACTGCTTAATGTTTCATCTTCCCTAGCTCGTTTTCTTTTCTACTAGTTCACCACCTCATTCATTCCATGGGGATGGATGTGGCAGGTATGGTGGCTTGGCTGGAGAGATTGGAGGCAAAGCTTCCCCTTCTCCCCAAGTAGGGGAAGGTTCAATGACAGCCATCTACCTTGCTCAGCCTTGGTCTTCTGCAGACCATAGAACTGGACCCAATGGAGTTGTGTGTTATAGAGGATAGAAACCTGAGCTTGGAATCAGAGGAACTGAGTCTGAGGCCCACTTGGGCAGCTTCCTTTCTCTCACTTAAAAAAATATATATCCATGGCACTGAGAATAGGGCCTGGTATGTAGGAAGTAACTAGTAAATGCTGGTGGAATGACTGACTGACTTAGATAGCCTAGGCCTCAGTTCTTCACATCTGTAAAATGGGGAGTTCAAGCTACCCTCCAAAGCCACTAGACTGTCAATCATCTTGAATCCAGCAATTCTCCTGCTGGGAATATATTCCAAAGAGGTCAGAGATGGAGAGAAAGAACCCATATCTACACAGCAATACTTACAGCAGCACTTGTTGATGTAACAAAAAACTGGAGACAAAGAGGGGTGCCCATCAGGTAGAGAATGGTTGGACCCCTCGTGGTATAAGAATGTGATAAAATTGTGACATAGGAAATGATTAACGTGATGGATTCAGAGAAACCTCGGAAGATTTCTAAGAACTGATGCAAATGACACGAGCAGAACCAGGAGCAGAGTTACACCGTGACTACCATAATGTCAAAGAAAACAACCTTAAAACATTTGGTTTGGACTGACAGCCCCCGAGGGTCCCTCCTGCTCTGGATGTTTGCCAAAGGCCTAGACACAAGCACTGGCCACAACCATGGTCACCCCTCAAGCTCTGTCTTTTCAGCCAGTCTGAGCCCCTCCTTTGCTCTCTCTGCTTGTCTGAAGATCTTTCTCAAAGACGGCTCCCTTGCCATTGGTCCTCATGATTATTATCTAGTGTTACCATCATGCCAAGCAGCAGGATCCTCTGGTTGCCAGTACCTGCTCTGAAGCCCTGGTGTTGCTCTTTGCTGCTTTGGGTGGCCAGACGGTTGCTGAAGGCACCAAATACTGAGCAGGCCATTGAGCTCCCATTTCCTGGTTAAATGAACAGCACGGTGCCTTGCTGCCAGTGGGCTGGCTTGAACCCACATCTCTCTGGAGTTCGTTCCCTAGCTCATGCAAAATAAACATAAATGCAGATGCCGTCTCTCACTAAGAACCCATACGGTACTCAAAAAAAAATAGCAAGGCCCTCTCTGAAACGCTAGGAAAATTTCCTCTGAAAAGCGGTAGGATCTTGTCTTGCACGAGTGATAAGAAATCTGTAGCAATCCTGGCGGTGTCAACTCTGCCCTTGTATTTCCCTTGCTTTTAATTACTCAGAAAATTCACGGGGGGAGGGAGAGCCCAGTACACTTTGGAGCCCTTCCCACGCTCCTCTTGCTGGAGAAGAGGTAAAAAAAATAGTGGGCTAAGGACGGGAATAGAACCATGTTTTCATGGGTCTACGACCTCCCCCGCAGGGTCCCTCTAATGCCACCCATTTGCACCTGAGTCCCATTGGATTCTTGCCCATATGGGTTCTACCCAGCACCCTGGGAGCTTTGCTCTGGTTCTGATCAACCCCTCACCAAGTGTTTATAACATATTTACTACATGTTAGGGGCTATGCTAAGCATGGAAATACACATACACAAACAAAACAGTCCTTACCCTCAATTAGCTTACAATCTAGCTGGATGTCTATAGATGTATGTAAAATAGATGGGCGATGCCTCAGGGACAAGGCCTTAGTGGCCGGAGTGAGGGGAGGGGCCCAGCAGAGGCTTCCCAGAGGAGATGGCATTTCCCACCAATGGAGCAAACACACTGTCCAGCGGGCATTCCTGACTGCCAACACCAAACCAGCCCATCGTTTGGGGTTTTTTGTAGTCCCTGGTGACATCCTTATGATACCTTTATAAATTCAACTGTTCATTAACTTCATAATCAAGTACACTACGACATTTTCTACAGGATAATTTTGTGTTCTGATTGAGCGACTGCCCAAGTTTAGATTTAATAATAGTAATGAACAACTAGTCTTTACAAACTTCAAGGTTTGCAAAAAAGTTTACACACATAGTGAATATTCAAGGGCTACTGTGTGCAGAGCACTTTGTAAACCTCAAAGTGCTATGGAAATGTGAGCATTGATTATTTTTCATAGACAAAGAACAGAAAGAGAACATCTTTTGAAATGGGCTGGGCTCCCGAGACTGGTGTGAATGGCTGGCCTCAATAGGGTGTGCAGCTGAGCTCAGACCAGGGAACATCTAATCCTGCTCTTGATTTATTGTGAACTCTGAATCGGTGGGAGGTTAGGGCTGGCGCTCTGCAAAATGTACATTTGTTAATGAAGTAATAACAGTCAATAAACATGCCAGGAGGTTCTCCGGAAAAGATAATGAGAACAAGAAGGGCTCTGCAGACAGGCCCTGCAAGGTGAACCCATCGTAAATCTGACCAAGCCTCCCACTGTCAGGGAGACGGTCCCAAGGACCCAGGGGTGCCTGGCAAGGGAGATTTCGTGCTCTTTGCACCCAGATTCCTTCATTAAAGAGCACGTGGACGACCTTAGTTTGTGCCTCTCAATCATTTCTAGATGGCCTTTCCCTCATCTTCCCCTGTTCAGGACCACAGGGAAAATAGGTAAGCAAGATCACGATCAATACCACATCTACCTTCTGTGTGCAGCATTCTGTAACCATAGCCCTCCACTTTCCTGTAAAAGAAAAGGATGGGATGAATTTAAGCCTCTCTTGGGGGTCAGGATTCATGATGGAAACTGCCCAGAATTGGCCCTGAGTAGCAACGTGGTGTTGAGGATGGAACATTAGTGTTAAAATCAAGGAGATCTGGTTTAAATCTCATCTCTGACACATTTTAGCTGTGTGACCTTGGGCAAGTCATTTGTAAAGGGAGAAGATGAGAGCTGATGACCCCTAAGTTCCCTTCCAAAAGTAAGATTTTATGGGCTTCATTCAGTCAAATGACTTCATCCTACAGTGGAGGCAACTGGGGCCAAGAGAAAAGAAGTAATTTGCCCAAGCAGACAACAGTAGTAGTAACAGGGGAGTGGGCATTTGTATCCGAGGCCCCGTCTCTAAATCCCCTTCTTCTCCCACCACACCATTGGGCCTCGTCCCAATTTGTTTTAAAGCAGGTTACATAATAAAGTAGATAGTGAATCTGGGGCAGATGGTGGATGCCTTGAATGCCAGGATCAAGTTACTTGGAAGACAACAGTCACTGGAGGCTTTGAATAATGGGGAATGACACTATGGGAAGACAGCCTTAGGAATATCGCTCTAGGGGTGGCACAGGTTGTGGCTTAGTGGGCACACAGAACAGTTCTGAGGCTACTTCCATAGTGTGGGTGAACAGAACTAAGGGTCTGAATGAGTAGTTTCAGTGACAGTGAAGATAGGCAGATGCCGTAGGTCACGAAGAAAAAAATAACAGGATTTGGCAGCTGTTCAGAGGTGTGAGAAGGAGGGATGAAGAGGACTGACTGAAGGAAAGCCTGGCTGGCTGTGGATGGATGGCAGTGCCATGAGCAGAGGCGGAGATGTTGGGGGAGGTCAGGCCAAGCACGGAGTCATAGACCTGGAGCAGGAGGGACCTCAGGTGTCATCCCCCGGTCCAGGTTCATGGCCCTGGATTCGTCCTTGGCTTGTCACTCTCCAAGCTTGTCAAGGAGCACCTCCCAATGTCTCCTGAGTCTGTCCTGTGGCCATCACCCTAAGCTAGGCCCCATCACTGCTCAACCAAAACTTTCAGTCAGTCAACCAATCAACCAGCATTGATTAAGTGCCTTCTTTGTGCCCAGCATTGTGCTTGGTGCACAAAGATTGGAACATCTCTCCTAAAGCTTCCCTTCTAAACTAGTGCAGCGCAAACGTAAGGATGACAGCTACAAACACTGAAAAGTGGCTCCACAAAGGTAGTTTGGGAGGGGAGGGCAAAGACTCTTCATCCCCCACACCCCCGTGGCTCCCATGGGCCTCTGGAGCCTCATTTCCCGTGACTCTCCTTCCCACGCTATGTTCCGCCCGCACTGGCCGACCTTGCCACCTCCCAGCTTCTGGTGGCCCATTCCCCACCTCCCCGACTTTGCACGGACCGTCCCCTGTGCCTGAAGTGTAGCCCTTTCTCAGTTTCGCCTCTTGGTCTCATCCATTTCCTTCCAGGCTCCGTTCATAGGACACGCCTTTTTGTTCCCCTTTGTTACTTCCTCTCTTCTTTCCTCCTAACCGTATCCCGAACGTGTTGACTGGATGGATGCCCCCATCAAGTAGAATGGGAGCTCCCTGAGGGCAGACACTGTTTGTTAATGTTCTCTTTCTCTCACTAGCCCTGCCATAGGGCGTCGTATATAGTAGGCGATTAACAAATGCTTCTTGGATTGCACTGGATTAGGAAACAGTTCAAGAGAGGTGAGGGGACTCCTCATCAAGGTGACAGAGATAATACATAGCAGAGTTGGGATATGAAACCAGTTCTTAGATTCAAAACCCAGTGTTCTTTCTATTAGAGATGCTGAGTTAGAGATGCAGAGAAGGTCCTCTTGAAAGAGACCACTAGGTGGCGCCAGAATGCACAAAGCACTGGACTGGAATCAAGAAGACCCGAGTTCAAATCCAACCTCAGACACTTACTAGCTGTGTGACCCTGGGGAAGTCACTTAACCTCTTTCTGCCTCAGTTTCCTCATCTGTAAAATGGAGATAATAATAGTGCCAAGCTCCCAGGGCTATTGTAGGGATTGAAGGAGGTAATAATTGTAGAGCACTTAGCATCAATCCTTGTACGTAGTACGTGCCACATAAATATTAGCTGTTATTGTTAAGGGTCCAGGGCAGTTCCGGGGGTGGAGTCCCAGGTTCCAGTGGAGGCAAGGATGCTGGCAGGAGCAGAGGTGGCTCGGCTTATAGATGGTGGCCAAGAAATAAGGTACAGGCCCCTTAGGACCCAGGACAGAGAGAAAAAGAAGAGGCCCTAGGAAGTACAATTACGAACGTCAAGGAAGATGACAAGTAACCAAGGAATGAGAAAGTCCTGGTCCCCAACTGGAGCAACCTCGGACCTCGGCCAAGAGTCACTGAACTGCCTGGGGCCTCAGGTTCTCCACCTGTGGTAGAGGAATCATAATATCCCATTCTGCTTCAGAGATAGTTATAAAGTTTGAATGAAATAAAGGATACTGAAGATGATTTGAAGAGTTAACAGAGCTGTTCTCTAAATAATTATAGGCTAACCTTGAAATGTAGATGCTACCACAAGGTTTGATCCATGGGCAAATCTTTAAAATGGCAGGAGAATGAAGGGGCCACAAAAACGCTACTTCTCAAAATTAAAAATATAATACAAGACCAAAGGGCCCAACTGCATGAGTTGACCGCATTCAAATTCTTGGTCAAGCAAAAAACCACCTGAAATGGGTTTTACTGAAACTTGAAGTCTCCAAAACACAGACATTTACACATGGTAATTTGTCCCTGGGTCCCTTCAAAGGGACCTAGTCTGTGAAGACTCAGAGGACTTCTTCATAAGGTAGGTGGTCTTACCTATGAGGAACCTGCCAGGGCCCCTAAAGACATGATGATGAGTTTCCATCATATTAAAGCTTGCAGAAGAACCAACCAGCACCCTTAAAAGCAATAGCACTGACATTATTTGGCAGATGAGGAGCAAAGTGAATAGAGAGCCAGCCTCAGACAAGAGAGAGCCCTAGCAAGCATCTTAAGCCTCATCTTTCTCATCTACAGCCTGCGGCATTTGACCCAGTTGACTTTTAGACTTTTACTTCCAAATTGTAGGATCCTGTGAAAATGTATGGGATGTGTGGAGATCACTGAGGACAATGGCCAGTCTCAAGGAGTTGGGGCACATCAGGGAAAGCATGAAGTGAGATGAGGCAGATTATGGAGGACACAAGAGTGTAAAAAATAGGGAACATTGTAGGTTCTTTAGACTACAAGTGGTAAACCAGGAAGGGTGATGTCGGCTGACTTATGATAGGAGACAGAGGCAAGGAGGACAGCTAGAAGTCTGGGCCAATCATACAAGTATGAGGCAATCAGAATTTGGAAGGGCAGAACCCTGGAGTTTAGAAGAAATGAAAAATCCAAGACTGACTTTTGGAAAGAAGGAATGCTTTGGAATAGAGAATATGAAGAAGAAAGCTCGTTTTGAACGGATTCTGAGTTTGTAGCCTAGAAGATGTGATGAAGCTCAGCAGAACCAAGGGATAAAGAATGTTAGGAAAGGAACCATTGTATGGGGTGGGAGAGCGTCTGGAGGTCAGAAGCAGAACAGCGAGGAAAAGGAAAGTGTAGGACTCTTGGTCCAATGCCCTTTCCACAACACCTCTTCCAGCTGGCTGCTGTCTTTTTAGAGATGATAACTTGGGCTGTGAGGAGATGAGATGATAGAGAGAAGAAATCAGGAAGAAGAGTTTGGAGGACAGCCCCAGAGAAGGGAAAGGCAGACAAGGGGTCAGCAAGTGAATGAGGGGAGAGACAGTCAGACAGACACGAGGAGAGCCAAGAAAATACAACCCCACAGAGATTTAGTGTTGAGAAGGTTTCAAGAGTGGCTGAGTGGTCAATAGTGCCCAATAAGAGAGATCAAGGAGGCTGCTGATGAGGAAAAGGTCATTGGATTGGAAATAAGTTGATCAGAGTCATGCAGCACAGTCCCTGTCACTGCGTAGGGGTTTGATAAATATCTGTGAAATGAGTAAGTAGTGACCTTTTAAGAAAATTTCAGTCAAGTGGTGATGGCAGAAACTAAGCCAAATGATGTTAAGTGAGAAATATTAAATGGATGCAGAGTGTAGAAACCACATAGTTAAGTGATTTGGCAGAAATAAATAGAAAGGCTGGGTAGTAACTAGAAATGAGTAGGAGGGCCAAGAAAAGGTGGGTTTTATTTGTTTATTCAAACAAACTCATTCAAAAGTGGAAGGGGAAAAATTTACTGAGAGGAAGAGGTTATAGATACCAGAGAGGAAGAGACCGGTTTTTTTAGAGCAGGGAAGAAAGAATCGAGTTCAAAGCTTCGGGGAGAGGAGAAGAAAACTTTCTGAAACTGGAAAGGAGGCCAGAAGAATAGATGAAGGCAGGATAATGTGGTGAGGGGACGTGTGGTCACATGAGGGAGCTCCTGCTGAATGATCTCTCTTATCCATGATGAGGTCACTGGCAGATGGGGGCTTGAGGTGAAGGAGAAGCCAGGGGCTGAAGATATAATTATGATTCAACCCTCTCACTTAATGTTGGTTGTCCAAGTGGACGTCCTTGCTTCAAAGAGACAGGCAGAACATCCTCCCTAAGGAGGGGGTTCCAGTTCCCAGTCAGTGCTAATGTCCATGATGAGGAACAGGCCTTTCCCCACCCTACTTGTTGCCCCCTCCCCTGCCCCAGATCTGTCTGGTGTCTTGGCAAGCCCAGTGGCTATCATTTACAAATCCTGGAGGAACATGTGATTAGTCACTGTTGGCAGATGCCACACAATATACAGGGTCAACAGATCCATTTCAAGGATTTAATCCCAACTCGGCTACAAAGGAGAATGAGTAACGCTCTCTGGAGAGTGATCTGATGAACTGTCAGAATACAAAATTCACCCCACTCCCAGAGCAGAGAAGGAGCTTAACTGAGACCCCAAGTCTCCAAACGTCCTCTCCCCCCAGTCCTGGAAGGGAGGCCTCAGGAGTGCCCAGATGTTCGGGCAGGTCACTGGCTCTCCCTCTGAGACGTTTGCCATCTGCTTTGCTGGGGAACATGGGTAGCTAAGCAGATTGACACCATCTATTGCATAATTAAAATGCGCTGGCTGCATCCGCCAGTCAGCTGAGAGATGCTTGACTCCAGACAACAGACACCTGGGAACTTGCTCTGACCCTCAAAGGACAGGCCCTAGCCACGGAGAAGAGGAGGATTCCTTGGGGGTCCCTGCCAAGCTGGGACCTGACCACCATTTCTGGACTGAGTGTGTATGTGCATGGGCCTTCCACTGTGCCCCTTTAAAGCTGCTGCCCCAGCATAGTGTGTGTTTATGAATATGTTCTCCCTGCCAGTTCCCTGGCTTAGGCAACCTTGAACAGATTTACTCTTGTTCAAAACTGCCAGCTATGGGGAGACAAGAAGAGGGCTTCTTGGAGAGAGGGAGAAATTACTCTTGGCCACAGCACAAAAGTGATCTCCTTGATGTATTGACTACCTGGGTGACCTTGGGCAAAAGTAGAGTAGCCCAATGGAAAGAATGCGGGGTGGCAAATCAGAGGACCTGGTTCTAAGCCCTGCTTCTAGTGTTTGCTAGCTGTGTGACTTACAGCAACACCCTTGTGCCTCAGTTTCCCCATCTGTAACAAGATCGGGCTGGGCTAAATGAACTCTGAGGTTCCCTCAACCTTCAGATCTATGATCTGTGTCTTGAAATCCAGCTATGACTTTGTACAGAATTACAGAGAATCACCATTCAGAACTAAGCCTTATGGCTAAAATGGCCAGGAACTCGGAAGAGAGAGAAAACAGTGCAATCTGGCAACAGCCAGTACACCTTTATTAAATGCCTAGTGTGTGCAGGCATGGGCTAACCTCTATTGAGCTGACGTCTCAGGCACAGCCTCAGTGACCGCAGGATACTGTGAGCTTCGGGAGGTCAGGGCCATGTCTTTCCTAAACAAGATATGCCCCCATTACCCGCAACAGCATTTTGCACTTAATAGGTCCCTAAAAAAATGCTTGTTAAATTGAATTAATTGCATTAATGGGCTACATTTGAGCTAGCTCACTGGCTAGTGGTAGATAAATTCTCCAATGGGGGAGTTCTCACAGTCACCTAACACAACACACAGACACCTTTTAGGTTCCAGAGAAGAAAGAAACCTGAGTCCAATGACTCTTTGAGAAAGATGTACTCACATCCATCGGCGTGTGCTCCCCTTATAATGTCATTTTGGTGGAATTTATTTGAGCTTTGTAGCTTCAGTGTAATACAACATAATCATGATCAAATTGAATCACAATGAATTCAGGTCTTTGTTTGCAGATTAATTCAATCTAATTTTCCCCTTGCAGATCCAGTAAATGCAGGCAAATGTGGAAAACAGTCAGAAATAAAATGTTAAGCACGACACTGGGAATGTATAAGTGGGCTGACCTCCCTATAGGCCAGTTATACTCCTAAATAAAAGGATAGAACAGAAATCATCATTATTTTTGAAAAAATGAAGCTGTTCCTAGCATCTGATTTGCTACTCAACAGCATTTTATATGAAACTGAAACATTAAGTAATAACAGACATAATCGGAGCTAACGTTGTTTTCAAAAGCTTTCAGAGAACTCTCTGGCCATTTAATTCTCACAAAGCCCCTGTGAGGTATTATTATCACCACTTCACAGACGTGGATGTTGTGGTTCAGAAAAACAGAGACTATCTTTGTGGGCTAGCGGCTTGTACTCTGTAGGTACTCAATCAATGCTGCTTGAATGAATGGTCATTTAGTTAACGAACTGGGCAGATCCTAAGGGCAAGACATTTGAACTCAAAGAATTACTGAGACGTGATGAGTTGTAAGGAAGGGGATTCCTTACTCAAAAGAAATGAGACAGGTAAAATGGGGGTGGGGGATGAGCAGAATATCATGGTGATGTAAGAAGAGATATTCTTGAGGAATCTAGGAAACAGAAGAAGAAGTATGATGTGGGGAACTTTTGGGTGAAGATCAACAGGGATGAATAAAAGTCATACTGCCTTCCAAATCTATAGCTAATGGACCTGAATTAAAAGAGGAAATAGAAGAGAAGTTTGGGAAACAGATCATGATCCTGGCACGGAACCATGAGATGTTGGCAATGGGGGACTTGAGGTATCCAGACATTTGCTGGAGTTCTTTCTTCCCAACAAAAGCAAAGAAGCTAATAATTTCATCTTTCAAAAGCTGGAGTAACAAACATTAGGATTTTATTCTAGGCCTGATTCTCATCAACAAAGAGGGATTGGTTGCAGGGATAGAAATAATGGATGCTTTGGAGAAAAGTGGCCAATTCTTCTTAGAGTTAGTAGCAGAAAAGGAGAGGAAGGGCAGGAACAGTCTGAATTGCAGCCTAGATTTGGGGAAGATACATTTCAAAAGGCATAAGAGAGATTTACTATCTCATGGATGAAAATTCTACAGGGGACATATGCTAAGGAGGTATGAGAGACTCTCAAGAAGGAAATTCTGAAGACACAAAAAGACTCAATTCCAATAATTAAAGAGAAGTTTTCTAAGGAGATTGAAGTAGCTGTATTGGGAGCTCACCAATAACTTGGATTTTTCATTAGACAAAAAATAAAAGCAAGGACTAGAAGAAAGGACAATGGGAAATGATGATGAGTTCTGTCTTGGACATACTGAGTTTGAGACAGCTGTGGCACAATTCATGATGTTCAAAAGGCATTTGAATATGTTCAGTACAGAAACTGGGTTTCGATCTCTACATCTGAGAATTATCAGCATAGAAATGAGAATTGGTCCCATGTGGATGGATGAGATCATCAACTGAGACAGAGGGAGAAAAGAAGAGAGCCCAGGACAGAGCCACAGTGAGCATGGCATGGGTGGAGAAGCACAAAAAAAGCTTGAAGAGGAGTAAGACAGTTGGTGAAGAACCTGTAGAGTAGGACACAAGGAAAACCTAGTGAAGAGAGAGTGTCCAGAAGGAGAAGATGATCAATAGTGTCAAAGGCTACAGAGAGGCCAGGAAGGCTCAAAAGTGAGAAAAAGACATTAGGTTGGGCATTAAGAGATCGTTTGTAACTTGGGAAAAAGAGATTACAGCAACATATCACAAAAATCATACACCATGACCAGGTGGGATTTGAACCAAGAAGCAGGGCTAGTTCAATAACAGGAAATCTATCAGCATAATTGACCATATCAACAACAAAACCAACAAAAACAATTTGATTATCTCAATCAATGCAGAAAACACTTTTGACAAAATGAAATGCTTATGTCTATTAAAAACATTAGAGAACACAGGAATAAATACACCATTACTTAAAGTGATAAATAGTATTTCTCTAAAAAACATCAGCAAGCAAGCATCATTTGTGACAGGGGTAAATTAGAAGCCCTCCCAGTAAGATTAAAGGTGAAGCAAGGGTGCCCATTATCATCACCGTTATTCAATATTGTAATAGAAATGCTAGCTATAGTAATAAGAGAAGAAAAATAAATGGAAGGAGTAGGCAATGAGGGAACAAAACTACCACTCCTTGCAGATAATAAGATGGTATACTTAGAAAACCCTAGAGATTCAACTAAAAAACTACTTGAAATAATTAACAACTTCAGCAAAGTTGCAGGCTATAAAATAAACCCACGCAAATTATCACTATTTGTATATATTGCCAAGTTATATATATTACCAAATATATATTTCTATATATTACCAAAGTCCAGAAGCAAGAGATAGAAAGAGAAATTCCATTTAAATCAGCTGTAGGCAATATAAAAATTTGGGAGTCTACGTGTCAAGACAAACCCAGGAACTATATAAGGATAATTATAAAACATTTTTCAAACAAACAAAATAAGATCAAAACAATAGCAAAATATTAATCAAGCATGAGTAGGCCTAGCCAAAATAATAAAAATGACAATCCTACCTAAATGCATTTACTTATTCAGTGCCATACTAACCAAACTACCCCAAAATTATTTTATAGAGCTAGAAAAAACAGTAACAAAATTAATCCTGAGGACAAAAGATCAACAATATCAAAGGAATCAATGAAAAAAATGTGAAGGAAGGTGGCCTAGCAGTTCCTGTCCGTGTTACAGAGTGGTGATCATCAAAACAATCTGGGGCTGGTTAAGAAATAGAGGGGTGGACCAGAGGAATTGACTAGACGTGTAATGCACAGTAGTGAATGAGCACAGCAACTTAATGTTTGATAAGCACAAAGACCCAAGATTTTGGGACAAGAACTCACTATTTGACAAAAAACTGCTGGGAAAACTGAAAGTCAGTTTGGCAGAAATTAGGTATAGACCCACATCTCACACTATATACCAAGATAAGGTCAAAATGGGTGCGTGATTTAGATGCAGAAGGTGGTACTACAGGCAGATTAGGGGGGCACGGGATAGTTTACCTGTTACATCTGTGGGTAAGAGAAAATTTGTAACAAAAAGGAAAGCATTGTGGGATATAAAATGGGTAATTTTTATTACATTAAATTAAAAAGGTTTTGTACAAACAAAACTAATGCAGCCAAGATTAGAAGGAAAGCAGAAAAGTACGAAAAATGTTAAGTTTCTTTGATAAAGGTCTCACTTCTCAATTATATAAAGAACTGGATCAAATTTATAAGAATACAAGTCATTCCTCAGTTGGTAAATGGTCAAAGGATATGAATAGGCATTTTTCAAATGAAGAATTGAAAGCTGTTTATAGTCATATGAAAAAATACTCTAAATCACTATTGATTATAGAAATGTAAGTTAAAATAACTCTGAGGTACCACCTCACACCTATCAGATTGGCTAATGTAGCAGAGGAGAAAAAATGACAAATATTGGAGGGGATATGGGAAAATTGGAACACTAATGCATTGTTGGTAGAGTTGTGAACTGATCTAACCATTCTGGAGAACAATTTGGAACTATGCCCAAAGGGCAATCAAACTGTGCATGCCTGTTGACCCCACATCACCGTGGCTAGGTCTGTATCCCAAAGAAATCAAAGAAAAAGGAAAAAGGACCTATATGTACAAAATATTTATAGCAGCTCTTTTTTGTAGAAGCAAAGAAGAGGAAATTGAAGGGATGCTCGTTAATTGGGGAACAATGATAGGGATGATACAGAGACTAGTGGAGAAATAAGAGTGTGGTGTAGCTGCTGTGGGAAATAGGACAGTGAAACAATTAGGGAGAAATGGAAGTTTTACCTTGCGGCAGTGAGGGCCCTGTTGGTATTAGATAACAAATTTGTACTGGTTTCGTTATTTTCTTCGGCTCTGTTCATCAGAAAGTGAATAGAAGTGAAGGCTGGAGACAGCAGGGGTAATCCAGGGTTAGGGCTAGGCAAAGTATCACTGGTTATACCTAAGGGGACAAGTCATTCCAGGGTGGAGAATAGTGTAGCATTTGGTTGGTTCCTCAAGGGGCTGAGATAGGGAAGGGAAGAGAAAGGGGCCAGTTCAAGAGGGATGGCCTGGGAAAGAATTGAGGGCTGGAAGGAATGGAGTTGATGGTGCAAAGTATAGGGTTAAGGGTCATGAAACAGGGAAATACAGAATGATGAAAGGTTATGATCAGATAAAGTAATTTCATAGTTCATGAACTTGCAAGTGGATCGTTTGTAAGTGACGGCAAAATTAAGGGGATTACCATCCATGCGTAGCTGAGGTGGAGTGGGGGAGAAGGTGATGGGAACTGAACAGATGGAGCAACTGGGAAGTGGAGATGTTTGGGGGAAGCATTTCACCCACTCTGTCATATGTTATATCCAGAGCGCACTGGAGTAATCTAGGCATCTGTGACTCCCATAATCCCCCATCCACAGAAAAAGGAACAATGGGCCCGACATAAAAATAAATGAGTCCTCATGATGACGGCCCATCATTTAGTTCTACATTACCTGCATTCTACTCAACAGAATACACTGGTAACTTCTACTTCAATACAGTAAATGATAATTGATGTTTGTAATCACGACCTTAGAGTGTCTTCTTAATCACCATAGATTCAATTATGATCAGCTTTAATCAGTTGTCACTGTTTACAGGGGCTAATTCTATAAAAACTGCCAAGCCATGCATGGTATCTATGGAAACCCTTCTTCAGAACATCCCCTTCCCTGACAGTGCTGGGGAGCAGAAAGTTTATTATACTGGCGGCTGCCTCCTGAATAAACCATAACTAAGTACAATAAACTCATGTTAAATGAAAAGACATGCGGCATTCGAAAGAAGAAATGTCCCTAAGCCTTTTTGCCTCTCCCATGTTGAGAGGATGATAGTTCCATTTTTTGAATTCATTCTTTCAGGCCACCCAGGCTTAATTTAATAACGATGAGAGGCAGCCCCCTGCTGACTTGAGAATGTGAATGGTCTTTCCCAAAGTGAACACATTTCCCCCTCAAGGAAAAGAATCAAGTCTATTGCAAACCAACATTTTGTCTTTGTTTTGCAGCAGCAAAGAGCAGTATGTGAATTTGTTTTTCACTAGACTAGGCCTCAGCTATTGATGAAAAAAAGCAACATCTTAAAATTGTAGGCGTGTAGAAAATGTTATTTTCTTAAGTAATTCCTTTAAAAAAATGAGTGTGGAAGCTGTGTTCACACAGGGAGTGTTATGTGAAAAAATTCAGCAAGCACCTCGTGAATTCAATGGAAAAATCTGAATCCTTGGGGCCACCTCTCTCTCTCCTCCATGCCTTCTATGCAATTCATGAAGCATGAATGATACTTATAGGATCACAGGCTTACAGATTTAGAGGTGGAAGAGGCCAGGGGTTCATCTGGTCCACAACTGAAAAAATGAAGGAATCTGGAGGGTAAGTGATTTGTCTACATATGTCCAGATGTATGAATGGCAGGGCTGGGGGTCAAATCCAGACTCTCCGACTCCAAAACCAGAGCTCTTTCCAGGGTCCCACAAGGCATCTAACTCCTATGTCCTGATTTTGTAAGAAACAATTAGTTCACTTTGTCAGGTTGTTCCTGCAAATGTTGCTATGGACATCTGTGCCAGCACATACTTAGTGAGGGCTTGCTGCCCATCAGGCCTTGTTCTTGCTTCTAGCGGGGGTGGGGAGCTACGAATAAACACAAGCTCTCAGCCTTTGATCACTTTGGAGAGACAGAACATAAACCCACCCCCAGCACCCTGAAGCAAGTTGTGAAGGTCTCAGGGGCAGACATCAGTCAGAACCACAGAATCTCAGAGCTGGAAGGGCCTTAGTGGTCACCTAGTCCAACCTCAACATAGCCAGGATTCTCCTTGCTAAACCCAAAACTGGGAAAGAAAGCCAGGGCTTGAAAGGATTGATTCATGTGATTGGAGCCCAAGGATTAAAGTGACCAATATAGGAAGACCAGCAAGGAACTCTTGGGCCATAGTGGGAGTCTGCTGGTGAAGTTCTAGCCTGTGATGAGGGAAGCCTTTGAGAGGCATTATGCAAAAGGAAGGTGTTATGGCAGCTTGCATGAGACACAGCAAGGGGTGGGGAGGAGGAAGCAGACTGAGGATCTCTTCTAAGGTAGGGGGATGAAAGAAATCTGGGGATCAGAAGGAAGATCTTATTTTTTAGAGACCAAGGTGAGCTGGGCCTTACCCATGACAAGTAGACAGGGAAGATAAGTACATGACCCCCATAAAAGCCCAAATGGGCTTGGCGGTCTAAGTGGAAGATGCAGGGACCCTGTCCATTCACTTGGCAAGGGCACTGAATGTCCCCTGAGCAGAGGCTCCTGGGGGAGGAGTCCCCACCCACCTCCCCCCCACAGTGGGGCTGTCTCATCTTGCCAGAGCCCAAGCCCCCATGACATTTCCTGGCTCTCCTCTCACCATGCTCCTGGGTGCTCTCCTCTATTCTCCCACATTGCCACCCCCCACCCCCATGAGGGAGGGGACTGGGTTTTTGTCTTTGTATCTCTCCAGTGCTTAGCATGGCACAGAATAAGAGTTTAGTTAAAAGTGCTCTGTGTGTCTCTAGAGTACTGGATGTGGAATCAGGAAGACCTGAATCCAAATCTTCCCTCAGGAACTTAGTAGCTGCATGACTCTGGGCAAGGCACTGAGCATCTGTGCCTCAGTTTCTTATCTGCAAACTAGGGACAATAGAAGCACTTACTGTCCCATTACTGTGAGGATCTAACGAGACAGCGTTCACCGTCCTTTAAAACGCTCCATCAGTTCCAGATGTTTTCCCTCATCTCTTTATCAGCCCGTGTATACATGTATCCATTACAGATGTTCTGTACAGCACAGGTAATGCCAAGAAGCCTGGCCAACTCCCCAGCACGGGGGCGGGATCCTGGGAGGAATTTCCAAGGGAAAGCAGAAAACAGAGTTGAACCAGAAGAGAAGGTGTAGACAGGCGGCAGTTGATGAATGTTCTAAGAGAACATCCCTCTTGCCCCGCGGGCACCTGGCACTTTGTGAGCATTCCTTTGTCCCGTCTCTCAAAGTTTCCTCAGACTTCTTTTTTCCCTTTGGATTTACTTTCCATGTGCTCGGTGTACACTTAGGATTTGTCCTTCCTGATAGAATGTAACCTTTCTGAGGGCAGGCACTGTCACATCCCATCTCAGCACTTAGTAGGTTCCTAGTAAATGCGTATTTATGGATTCACTGAGTGTTTACAGAGATAAGGCAAATTGAGGTGAATTCCCCAAAGGATGAATGCATTGACCCATCAGGTCTTGGATCAGCTCTGCTGTCCCGGGAGGGAGTAGGCCCACCCCCTGAGGAGAAGCTCTGCTCGTAAATAGAACAGATTTGGCCGATGACTCTGAGGTTTCCTCCTCTGGGATCAGCCTCTTTAGAGGGTACTTACATGATTCGACTGTCCTCATAAAAATAAACAAGGCTCCCCCTAATTGTCGGTTAACATTCGTTCCAGCTAATTGAGTCCAGATTCTTGGCCTCCTGGTCACTGCCATTCTGGCCTCGTTCATCCGACCCCTGAGTTTGCTGAGCCATAATTTAGGAGGCCTTTAATGATTATCTGGTGACATCCATTAAGTCTGAAAATTTGCCTTTTCACTTCGACAAGCCCCACCCTATAATCTGTGGGCTGAAAAACCCAAAGCACTGCACTTTTTCTGCTTCCTTTTTTTTAAAGACGAAAAGAAAGGTCACCCTTCAGTCAGAATCATCTCTAAAGTGCAGATGACAGAATTAAAAAACAAACAAACACAAAAAACCCCTTTCTCTTCAAATTGCAGATTTAAGACCACAATGAAAATAAAACCACCCTTGATTACCCAGTGCAACCCTCAGCTAAAAATACCAGCTTCGGTTCCTCAGGGCTCAATTTCATGAGGTCTCAAAGGCAAAAACCATTTTGCTAAAACAAATGCCCCTCGTGTCCCCGGGCCTCGACAGAGAACCAGTGGTTTCACCTTGCAGAAGGTCCTGAAATACATGAGTTTCACCTCCCTGGGCCTTCCCAAAACTCAGTTGTGAAACTTCACAAAAGGTCAAAATGAGACTGAATACCTCCAGCTGCTGCCTAGAAAAAACTTTATTTCACTCTAGGCCTTTCAAATTCTCTTAACCACTGGTGTCACCCACAGGCATCAGAAGAATTATATATGGGCTTCAGCTGGGGTTTCCTTGGGCTGGCCTACCTTGTCAGAAGACTGGGCTGACACACACAGACACACAGACACACACACACAGACACACACACACACAGAGCTCAGGCTTGACTTGATAGGGTTGTGTACTCCAACAAACTAATGAACATGTTCCTTCCCTGATATAGGCGCTCCCTTCCTGTGATGAGAACAATGACCCATCTGTCCTGCTCATCTTGTGGGACGCCCCCTCCCTGCCCTCCCATAAGGCTGCCATGGGGGCATCTACCCATTGAGCCAGGTTTAGTGGAGGGAATCACTGAGGTTCACTTGACATGGAAAGACTAGTGAATGGTCTTGGCTCTCGATCCCTTTTCCCTCCCCCTTGATTATGTGACTCGTCTTGCTTTTTTCTGAACTCGCTTCTATCTGGCAACACCCTTTCCACCACCTCTCTCGCACTAGCTTTGATTTCTGATTTATTATAGCTCACTCACATCCACTGGGTGTGCCTTCACTGCCCTTTGGGGTCTCTCCACAATGGCGGTTCTTAAATCTTTTGGTGTTGTGGCCTTTTCTGGCCATCTGGTGTAGCCCAACATTACTGGAATTTTTTTATCTACATTCATAATTGAATGCAGTGCCCAATTATAGTTAGTACCCCTTATGGGTCCCTGGATCCCTTCTTAAGGGGTCTGCCGTCTGCTCCGTAGTCTCCAAAGAACCAAGCGTGGATTCTGTGACTTTCAGCCACACTTCATTAGAAAAAGATCGATGCTTTCTCCTTTTCTTATTTTCAGAGGTGGGGTTTTCTGGCTACAGTGTGTTGTCTATATTGTTAGACTTGGTTCAAATCTTGCTCCTGAAATTTCCTAGTTGTGTGACCCTAGATTAAGTCACTTCCCTGGGTGTAACAGCAAGCACCCTAGCATACCCAGGGTGGCTGCCAGCACAGGTTCTTTGATCTGCTTTTCTAAAGGAAGGCAACTTTAAAGGGGTCAACAATCTTACTTTAATTAAACACATATACACATATATCATTCACTCCTTCACTTAGTTCAGGGGAAAAGTCAGCACCCTGAATTTCAGAGGAAATACAAACAAAAATCATAAGCAGGAAAAACACAGACAGAGAAAAATAACACAGATCAACAGACAAGGCTTCCAGCTGTCTGACCAAAGCTATACATACATAGTCACCACAGAGAGAAAAACACTAACATCTGGGTTCTCAAAGCTGGGTGGGAGGCTCCTTAACAGCTCCCTAAAGTCTCATCTGACCAACAGGAACACTTTCAATGAGTGAGCCTCAAAGTAAAAGGCTAACCTCAGAGCTTATCTACCCTTCTTCAGAACCAGGGGGCATCACCACCCTGTGACCCACTGCCTAAATACAAAGTACCAAAAGGTGTGGGTCCTTCTGAAAAACAGGCCTCCCCTAAGCGAGCTTCTCTTGTTGGGCTCCACGTGAGGCCTACTGATGATCAGGGAAGATCTTCAACTCCATTTGCTTTACACTGGTCATCAGTTTCCACATCTACAAAATGAAGGGGCTAGAAAACCCTCAAGGTGCCTTTCCACACCAAATGATGGTCATAAGTGTCTTTCCTCTTCTTGCTTCAGTTTCCTCATCTATAAAATGAGGGAAGGTCTTGTATTCTATGTCCCCACCCTTCCCTTCTGGTTCTAAGCCTTGATCCACTCATTATTCTAGGCTGGTTCCTACTAGATCAGAGGGTCCTTGATGTCAGGGACTTTGTTTTAGTGAATCTTTGCCCCTAGTGTGGTCCTCCACCATTCCTAAATGCTGTACTGTTCTGTACAGAGCTCAATGGCAGACACAGGTGGGATTTGTGACACAAGACCAGAAACTCAACTTTCTTTGCTAAGTTTAATAACAAATTTGTTTGACTTCCTACCAATATCCATTTAGAAGAATAACAGGGTGAGCAAAAAAAAAGTCCAAAGCTCTTGTCCATTCACATGAAACTAAATTCATATCTAAGGCAAACACTGAAATAGACTTTTACATTTATTTTATAAAGCCTGCTCTTGTAGAAGGAATTCCTGCATGGAATGAATACCGGCATTGTTGCCAAGAAAAATGCAGTTTTGCAGATTTCAGGGGCTTTTTTCAGAACAAATAGAGGACTATAAATACAAAAGAACCCAGGAGTCAAGGGGAGAAATGTGCGGGCAGGAGCCCCTCAGCCCTGGGTCTGGTGTACCATCCCTGATAAGACACCTATCCTGGCACGCAGGGACTTCTCTGGCAGCATCGACCGAATCTTGAGTTCACAATACAGCTCTCCCTCCCATTGCTACATGGTCCCCAGTGGAAATATTTCTGCAGCAATATATTTAATAATAATACTTTTAAAAACTTTCCCTAGCTGGAGGGCCC
>CM053582.1:571846445-571920743 GCA_028627135.1 Pseudochirops cupreus
GAGAGAGAGAGGAGAGAGAATACTTACCATTAACAATAAAACATGAATTATAACTATAATTTTCTTTTTATTATGTATTAAATGAGGAAAAATCTTTTTTTCTCCCAAGTCTTCCTTTTATGGATTTTCAACCTCCATCTACGCTTTTGGAAACAGCGCTTGCCATGGAGACTTCTCTGCCATTGGTTGCTCTACTGATGAAGAAATTATAAAGGACGGTATATTGCCTTCTCAAGAGCCACTGTAAGAACCAGGCTTTCACATCTTTTTCTATCAGATATTCTTTGCAGAGTTACTGAACATTTCAAGTCATTATTCATAAATGTCAGCTCTCCCCTCCCTCTCTAGTTATCATTCTCGGGATTCAAATTAACTTGGGACTCAAAGGAGGAAAAGCATTGGCTCTTCCCTCAGCTAGGAACCACAGAACTCACAGTGGTGAATCCATTGGTCCCTCCTCTACTTTCATCCTTGTTGGCTTGACTCAATTCTGTTGATCCTTGCAGAGACCCATACAGCATTCGCAGTCCCCTCACTTCCTACAACCACAAAAAAAGGACCTCTCCGCTCTTTTTCTGCCTTGTCCTTTTTGCCCCAGGCCAGCTGCTTTGGGCTCAGATCACTTTGTAAATGCCCCCTCCTCAGCCACTATACGATATATCAGTTCATTGTTTCAAATGTTTCAAATACTCTTGAGCCGTCCTAGAGATTAGGCTTCCTTCCCTGCAAACATGAAGCTCTTTTGATCTCCACCTTCCCTCTACAACACAGACTCCCAGTGGGCTTGGTGGGCACCATCCCTGCTCTGTGAGCAGGTACAAGGGTTTTGTGCTCAATAAATGTTTCTTGAGTAGAGATGACAAAGCGAGATCCTTCGCTTCCATATGGGACAGCAGAGTGAGGCGGCAAACCCAGAACATACTTCTGAAGAGCTGAATAAAATGTCTCACTATGCGTTTGAACTATAGCCTGGGGACTTTGCTACTGGAAGATTGAATAGTCAAAGAAAAATGTCAAATGTGTAACAAAATTACAATTTGACACAACAGATCAAGAGGGTGCCCTTTAGGGGCAAAGTCATCTTCTTTGGACCCTATCCATCTAAGACTCCTGGAGTCTAATTTAAAGGGGGCAGGACCTACGATTAGCTTTCCATCCTTCACAGTGATTGGCATGATGCTTGCCACAGCTGCCTTCTCCTATATAGAGCAAGGATTGTGAAAAGGAAAGCATTTCACACTTTGCAGGAAAGAGAGCTCTTGTTAGTGGTATTATGGGTAAGGATCAGACTTGGGATTTCATTAATATAGGGAACTCTCAGATGAAGAAACTCCCTCCTCCCATGTAGGGCACATTCAATTTCACTTGGGCTTAGAGGGTTGCCCAGGGCACTGGGATGTTAAGTGACTTGCCCAGAGTCATACAGCTAGAATGAGTCAGAGATGAGATTTGAAACTTGGGTCTTTCTGACTCTGAAGCCAGCTCTCCTGCTATTACTCCATGATGCCTCTCTCTTACTATTGCTATACTCAGAGATAACTAATGAATGTGTTGTGACCTGAAGCCATTCAGGCTCATTGAGTGCCAATGGCTTTTTAAGAGAATTAATGAAATTTCAGGAAATTTGAGCAGGTTGCCAGGCTTCCTTTCTATAGCCTTTTTTAAAGTATCTACTCTGTGTCAGGTATTGTGGTAGGTGCCAGAAATACAAACAAAAAAAGAAAACTACAGGTGACATTTTCCTGGGTGAAAATAGACCCAGATGATATAAAATCATGTCAGAACGGCACTGGTAATGGGAGAAGAGACAGGCTCTGGCTATGCCTCTTGTGGGGAGAAGCACCTGAGCATGGCCTTGAAGGAAGCTTGGATTCTGAAACACAGAGGTGAGGATGGAGAGCACTGTAGGGGTATGGGTCAGCCTGTCCATATGGGAGCAGGGGCCAGGGCAGAAAGTTGTAGGGATGGTGAGCTGGTCCATAGGATAGCCACATAATGTCAAATACCCTTGAAAAGACAGACTGCAACAGAAGAAGGGCTTTACAAGGAAAAAAGGAGGGAGGAAAGAAGGAAACACTTAACAAATATCTCATTTGGTCCCCACAGCCCTAGGAAGTAGGTGTTATTCCATTTTACAGTTGAAGAAACTGAGGCAAATAGAGTTTAAAGATTTGCCCAGGGTCACATGGCTAGTAAGTTTCTGAGGCTGCATTTGAACTCAAGGCTTCCTGAATCTCCAAGAGTTTGTATTTTCTGATTATACCAACTGGTTTAGAATTCTACTTTGGAAAGGAATTTGGCCCTAAAGCCTCTAAGCCTGTCTCTAGGAGGTAGACTGACAGCCAATGAAATAAATGGAGGGATGGAAGAAATGAAGAATAAAGAGAAAATCTTGACTGCCTCCCTCCCCATCTCTATGGAAGATTATTCCTTTATCAAGACAAAATGAATTTGTCACTCAAGTGCCAACTTTCTCTCTGGGAAAATATTTTCTGAACACTGTACGAAGACATAAAATTATTTTAAAAAGAATGAGCCGAGCTTTTCTGATGGGAAACAGTGTAATTTTTATTCCTGACATTGCTGTCCAAACTGAGATCAGTGGCAGGACCATGGAAGCCATAATTGCCAGGCAAGGGGATCAGTTTGAAGCTGGAAAGGAAATCAGGCTAAAACAACTACAGTCTCAAAAGTGAGTATTACATTATTGTGTACTCCTCACACTTACTCATGGAGAACACTAACTATCAACGCGCAGATAGAGGTGTGAAGACATTGCGAAGTTTTAGACGTCTTTATCACCTGATGGTGGGGTTGCAATGAGATATTAGCTGGCTGTGTAATTCCTTGGACGACTTTGTACTATACTTGAGGAGAAGAGCATCATTGTAATTGGTCAAAGTGTGAGACACGCATCTGAGAGATGGGATTCCTGGTTTGTGTTGGTATCAGAGAACAAACTCTCTCCCATGATCAGCTTGAAGTTGGAACCCACAGAATATTGGTGGTGACTGATGCTATGCTTGAGGACATCATTTCATTTGCCATCATCTATAACTGACCAGAAAGACATTAAATAGTTGTGAAACCACCAATACATGTCAGACATATTAGTTGCATCCTGTCATTCAGGAACCTCCAGGAAAGGTTGACCCAACGTGTTCCCTACAGAGCCACAGAGGAACTGGGGGAAAGAGCTTACGAAGGAAGAAATGCCTTTTTTTTCCCCCTTAAGGGTAACTACTGACTTAATTATTATTGGATTTAGGAACACATCTTGAAATTCTACCAGTCTCAACACCCTTCCCTTGAAAAGTTCAAGACTCATGACCCTTGTGTGAACAGAATTTCTTTAATTATATTCCAATTTGTTTAACTTCCAATTTCAGAAATGTCTCCTTTTTGAAACATCAAGCAAAGCTATCCCTGACATCCTTTCCTCTGTCGGAAATACTTTGCTTTGAGACTGGAGGAAATTTCCTCCTCTTTTTGAAAAAAGGAAATTGCAGACATGCATCTACTTAGAAATGGAGAACACAGTTGGAACACATTTTTGATATCCCCCAAATTTAATCCCTTCCTGTCAGGTCAAAGTCTGAACTTCTGATTGACCTGGGCTGAATCCTGGCTCAGAATCTGCTTATCTGGGTTACTATCAGGTAGGTCTCTTTACACTTTGGAGTCTCGGTTTCCCCATCTGGAAAACAGGGGTTACAAAATTTGAACTACCTCATTTACAGGGATGAGGAGGAAGCCCAAATGAAATGTATAGTTCTGTAAGAATGCAGAGGGGGTCTGGGATTCCTCTGCCACAGGGCACTGGGTTATTACCCCCAAGAGAGTAGACATTCCTCTCAGTCTTATCTTTGTGTCCTCAGCATCTAGCATGATGTAGGGTGCACAGTAGATACTTAAAAAATGTTTGTTACATTGGATTGAATTTTTTTGTAGGTGAGTTTTGTAAAAGTTTAGCCCCAATACCCAGCATTGTGCTCCTAAACCTGCCCTCAGTGAAACTGGCCATGTATCTGTTGTAGCAACTTATATAACTGAATATAATATTATGTTCCCTGTCTTGTGGGCTTAAACATTTTTTTTCCCAAAAAATAAACAAGATTCTACAAGAAAAAAGGAAAGCCTGCCTTCCTAGCTTGGGGCTGTCCAGGAAGCATCACTCTGCGATACCAGGAAAGGCCAAATGAAAACCCACTATGGACAGCAAGATTTGAAGAGGAAACAAACAAAGAAGCAGGCATTGAAAGGCCAAGAAGCAAGGACCATTTCAGAGCCAACTTGGGAAACTGGCCTCCCCCAGGATTTCCAGGGAAAGGTCTGCTGTCTATTTTAGCCCAGAGGAAGTCACAGAGGAAGAGTGCCCATTGCAAGACTTTCAGCTTCTCTTTTGATTAAATTCAATGGCATTCCAAGGGCTGGACCAGGAAGACTCCTTCCTCTGCCTGTCTCATCAGAACTAATAAGATTGAAGATGGAGCCTGGGGCAGGAAGGAGACCCAAGCATCATCAACTCAAACAACCCAGACTATTTTAAACACTCTATTGATATCTTTTGTTTTAACATCATGTTCATTTCCAAATATATCCCTTCCCCTGGGGGCTATTTCCTGTAACTGTGAATAAAAAAGAGGAGAAAAAATAGGTCAGCAGAACTAACCAGCACATTCACCTAGGCTCCCAGCATGAGTGATGTGCTGCTCCCATGGTTCCCCATCTTGGCAACGGGAGCCCAGCTTGGTCATCATAATTACAAAATACTCAGTTTGATGTCGACTTGACAATGAACCCATCATAAATTCTGGTTTCTTCTTAACCAAAGGAGAAACTAACATTTAATTTGGATAAGTACATCTTTTATTTAAAAAACAGTGTACTGGGGGTGGTACGTATAATGTTCAGAATGTCATCTTTCTCCTATGGGATAAGCGACAGTCATCAGAACATTTGATAGGGCTTGGAAAATGAGAACATCCTGCTCATTTTCAGACAAATGGTCTTTCTTTATTTTATTTTTAAAATCCTGATTAATGAAACCATGCTGGGTCTATTCACATTCAACTCTATTTTCTCCCAATGCATTTTCATATCTGCATTTAGTGCCTATTCTGAAATCAGTACAGGTGCCTAAAAGAGGAGAGGATCTTTGCCTAGACAATGAACATCCAGAGGCCAGAATATTAATGAACATGGCGCCACCTGTTACTGCCATGTCCTTCCTGGCTCACAGATGGGCAGAATGACTCAACTGCAGGATGCCACAATAGAGTTTCTGGGCAAAGAAGGGCTGGAAGTTGAAAGAGAACCCAGGTGTCTAGACTCCCAAGCCTTCGGGGAAGACTTGGAATTTTCTCCAGCGAGCTCTTGAAATGCTTTAGTTGAAAAACTCAATAGACTGTAAGCAACCTGAAGGCAAGAACTGTTTAATTGTTTTTGTTTTTTCTTTGAATCCCCAGGGTCTAAATAGTGTGTAGCATTCATTCACTCTTTATTCAACAGAAAATAGAATCATTAAGTACCTACACTGTGCCAGACTCTATGTTATGTACTGGAAATGCTTGAGAAGTTTACATTTTACTAGGAACAGATAGTAGATGCCAATAAATGCTTACTAAGCGGAATTAAAATGTCCCCCCTCCCCCACATGCAATATTTAAGAGCAAGATAATGTTTAAAGTGGTCTCTAAGAAAGGGCTGGAGACTTGAGGTAAACACAATTGCTTTCCCTTTCCAGTGTCCTGAGGGATTTGCTCCTCACGAAATCAAGTCAGAGGCACGGGAGCCCAAGGGAGAAAAAAAGGTCAGATCCATCTTACTGGCTTTAATATGACAACATGAAAGAAGGATTGGTCTTGCTCTTCTTGGCCCCATTGGGAAAAACTGGGAGGATTGGGTGCTTCATGAAAGTAAATTAGTCAACGAGCATTTATTAAGCACTTACTGTATGCCAAGAAGAATTTTCTAACAATTGGAGGTGCTTGAAGGAGAAATAGGTTATTTGAAAGTTGACCAATTCCCTCAAACTGGTGGTCACCAAACAGAGGCTAGAGAATTTGCCAAAGGTTCTTTTTTTTTTTGGTAGAGGCCAAACCAAGATGGCTGCTGAAATTCCTCGCAATTTTGAGATCTGAGCTTTGTGTTTCTTCCTCTAAAACTCCCTACATCTCTGAGGCTTTGTGTCTGAGATCAGACCATCTGATGCAGAGTAAGGGACTTTTGGGATCATCTGATTCATGCCCCTGCATCTTAAGAGGCCTGTGCCTGAACCGCAGGATGCTAGGGTGGAATGAATGGTAACCTTGACCTTCATCTCAACTCTGCACATCTGTCTGGGGGAGGGTTTCATAGCAGATCAGATGATCTGAGTCACGATTTGGAGGAAAGAAGCTTATAGCTATCTTGCCCCCAGCTTTCCCAGTTCCTGGGTCTGTGGTCCTGAGCCCTGACACCACCAGAGAAAGAATAATTCCAATGGTGATCCTTGCTTTTCCAAAAGAGTTCAGCTCTGGTCCCCTACACTTTGTCCAGCTATTGCTCATGAGCATTAGAAGAAAAAGCCTCCTGAGCCCCTAACAGTCTCTACTAAAACACCAACAGTTACCCAGGGATGTGTATAACCCTTTGGACAGCCTGCTAGTGACCTTCAGAGGTTTGACTCTTGAGTGAATTCCCTGCCTCCAAATAGGATTGCAACTGCTTGACAGAGCAGTAGTAGAAGGGAGGGTGAGAACAGCTTCCAATTTCCTAGTTCTTTGAGGGATATAGGTATCAGAAGCTTAAAATAAAACAATAGGCAGGTATAGACAGCAAGGTTTTGTATGCTTGGACATTCCTGAAGCACTGAAATCTGAAATGCAACTGATAACTAAGTCTAGTTGAGCAAAGGAAGAGTTAGTTCCTAAGTAGAGAATCAGAGGTCAGTTTGGCTAAGGCACTGTGCCTACTGGGGCATAGTGAGTTTAGAACAGTGCAGACCAACACAGTTTACTGGTGAAAAGATCTATTCAACACAGAAGTTAGATTCACCAAGGAAGGTTTATGGACAGTTCCTCATGTAGAAAGAGAACACTGCAGTTTATCATTCTAGAATTCTGAGTTCTCTCGGGCATGTAGGTTATCTTTATACATATGCCTCCTTAGCAGGTTTCTGTAAGTATGTACCCATTCTGATTTGGAGGAGAGTTTGTCACAAGTTTATCTATGGATTGTGATATAGCTATTATTTATGCAAGTACTTTAATATATGAATACATACACAATTATAATTCATTTTACCTTACGTCAATGTTGGTGTTTAAGATCTAAAAGTGTCATTATTGTGAGTGACTTGTTACACAAATAGAAACACATTAATGGGTGCTTGAAAATTGGAGTGGTAAACAGGGGAAATATATCTCCTTTCAACATGGCTGTCCTTAGGACCCTCAGAGAATTTCGGTATACCTGCATTGTAATCCTTCTCTGGGAACAGATACTTGCCAATGTGAGAGTAGGTTAGAGTGAGCCAGTTCAGAGGATAAGTGTCTACATGTCCAGATGACAGGCATTTAACCCCAAAAAGTAGGAGAGAAACCCTATTCACCCACTGTACAACAGTCATTAAATTACTGCTCTGGATCTGGCACCGTACTAGGTTCTGAGAATTAAAAAAAAAAAACAGAAATGGAAATTAATCTCTGCCTTAAGGAGTTTATTTTCTACTGCATGAGTTCAGCTGCAAGACAAGTTCAGAGCAACTGCTCCACTGCAGCCGTTGGGGACCATCTATCCAACTTCAGGAGGGCTTCAATCTGCACAAGTAGCTGAATACCTACTTGGAGGAAATTCAAGGTTCTTGAAGCAATGAAGCATGATGATTGACAGAATACTTGGATCCAAAATCTAGACCTGGAAGGGACTTTCAAGGTCTCTTTGGGCATTTTCTGTGTCTGTCCCCCATGCTTGGAACACTCTCCCTACTCATCCCCACATACTGACCTCCCTGGCTTCCTCTAAATACCAACTAACACCCCACTTGTACAGGAAGCCTTCCCTAACCCATCTTAATTGCAGCACCTTCCCTCTCTTCATAATTTCCTTTTTATCCAGGATATCACTTTTTTTTTTGGTATATATTGGTTTGCATGCTTTGTCCCCTATTAAATTGTAAACTCCTTGAGGGTAGGGACTATCTGTTGCCTCTTTTTGTCTCCCCAGCATTCAACATAGTGCCTGGCCCATTTTAGGCACTTAATAAATCTTAATTGATTGATCATCTGGGTTAATCTTCTCTTGAAGATGAGGAAGCTGAAATCTAGAGAAAGCTCGAAGTAACAAGCAGCATTGGACCAGGATTCTCTGAGTCTGAATTCAGTTCTTTTCCCACCACTCCACTCTGAAAGTGAGTCAAGGATAAAGATCACCTCACACTGATTCTGCTCTATCACCAGTAGTTTTTAAGTAGAATGGCAGCCCATTGGGGGCAGGTGTTGCTTTGTGTTTATCTTTGCACCATTCCAGCATGCAGCAAAATATGAAGGTCCTCGATGTCTATTAGATGGGATGGTTACATTAAACAAGGGTTAATAATATACATTTCAAATTATTCCAAAATAAATTTATTACAGTTTTAAAATGGGCTAAAATCCTTCTGTATGTTTTCTAATAGCTCTTAGCAATAATTTCTGGGAGTGTTATTTTTATAGTTTCATCATTAGCCAAATGACAGGAAAGTCCTGAGTACCAAGAAAAGCTAATTAGCAATACACATGGGGCCAGACACTCACAAAATGCTTGATAAATGGTAGCCATTTTTCAAGCTCTACAAGGAAAACAGAAAACAAAGCATTATTGTTCCCAGCTCTATTTCTCACAAGTGGACACTGAAAGTCAAGCAGATCTTCTAAGGCAAAGGAGGACCAAGAACATCCTGGATCAAATGAAAGCTCTTTTCAGTCATCCTTCCCACGGCCAGAGTTCAGTGCCTGCACTGTGCTCAGACCCAGGGCTTCCAAGGGAACAGAAGAGTGCTTCACACAGGCAAGCTAGTAACTGAGCTTCCCTGGAAAAGTCACCTTCCTCAGGCTGTCACCAAACAAACTCACCAGGGTTCTCTGTAGGTTGGAAATCCTTGGTCATTGTCATCCCCAAGCCCCAGCCACTCCACCTAATTGGCACTACTCTAGTTAATTTTACTGGGAATCCTGTCTGTCTAGCCTTGTGCTTCTCTCTTTATCTCTCTACTGTATCTTTCCTCTGTTTTTTTCTCAGAGGTTTATAAATTTAGAGTTGGAAGGGACCTAAGACCTGACTGAACCCAAGTCCTTCATTTAACAGATGAGGAAACTGAAACCAGAAGAGGTTTAGTGACTTGTTCACAGTCCACAGGCAGGAAGTAGAAGAGCTGGGATTAGAATTCAGGTCCTCTGGCTCCAAATTTCAGGCATTTTCCTCTACAACACCTCCTCCTCCTCTTCTTCCTAGCCCTCCTCCTCTTCCTCCTAGCCCTCCTCCTCCTCCTCCATTCTCTCTCCCTCCCTCTCTCTCTCTCTCTCTCTCTTTCTCTTTCCCTTTTCTTCTTTCTCTCTCACTGTCTATCTCTCTCCGTCTCTGCCTCTGTCCTTTCTCCCCCCTCCCTGTCTGTCAGTCAGACAGCATTTATTAAGCCCCAACTGCCACATACCTGGCACTTTACTGAATGCTGAGGATATAAAAAAGGGCAAAACTCACAATCCCACCCTCAGAGAGCTCCAAGTCCAATGAGAAGATAACATGAAAATAACCATAAACAAACAGGATAATTGGGATTGGTGTCAGAGGGAAGGCAATAAGATTGAGGAGGACTGGGACAGGCCTTTTATAGAAGGTGAGACTCTAGCTGAGACTTGAAGGAAGAGAGGAGGGAGAGTATTCCAGGCATGGGGGTCAGCCAGAGCAGATGCAGAATCCTGTGTGAGGAATGGCAAGGCCTTTTGCTGTCCCACTCTCCCATCCTCTGTCTTGGTCTCTTTGTCTCTGACTCTCTCCCTGCACATGTGCTTGAAAGATAAAAGGGTAGATATGACGTTCATAGGTTTACTTTTCTGTAATGGTCAGTGATGGTGGAGACCACCTGGGATGACATTTTAGAGCATCAAAACCAGTGATTTGTGAAAAATCTCCTGGCCCTTGTATATTGGTATATTCTTTGGCTTCAACCTGCCTTCTAATGTCAGAGGTTGACAGCTCTGTCTTTATTAGAGATAAACTTCAATTTCTTGGGAAATGAGATTTGTGATGGGAAAATTTCTGTCATTTCCTATAGAACTCTGCTACACATTCTTCATAATTTGTTAATATATGAGATAAGAGCACCTTGCAGGCAGAAATTGCCATCTGTATGTCAGTGGTGTTGATGGTGAAGAATTGAGAAGCTGCTGTTTAGAAGGGAGGCAGACAGAGAGGAATGTTTCTGAATTTGTCACTTCCATCCCCTGATGTTTTCTGTGGATTTCTCCAGTCCATCTCTTTACAAGTAGATCTCAGGTGTATCTAAGGCAAAGGAACATGTGCTGGGGTGAGGGCAGCCCCAGCTGACCCAGTCTACCCTTTGGCATCATTTATTCCCAGCTGATGGTGGCATGATTGTACTTTAGTCAATGATCTCACGTGTACTATCCCATAGGATGGTATCTGAGAACTTTTTAGGTGCTTGGTGCTCCTGTTACCATCTTTAAAACTCTTCTAGTCAACTAAGCCCAGCCTTTTCCTTCAGTTGGCACACAGAGCGCTCTGAAGAACTGCCCTCCCTGTGTGGGATAGGCTTCCTCTTTTTCTTTGCCTTTAAAAATCCATCTCTTCCTTTGAAGCTCAGCACAAGCATCCCTTCTTCTCTGAAGCCTTCCCTAATCACCCCACCATGACACCCCACTAAATGTTAATGTTCTTTCCCTTCACTAAATGATCACACATTTACTTTTCTGTGTATATGGTATTACTATCTGCCCCCATCTTGAGGTGACCCAGAAGATGAGATTCTTGACCCCAGGGACTATCTTTGTGTTTTTAGCACTTAGCAGGTCCTGGTCACATAGTAGACACTTAACAAATGCTTGAAATGAAATCTGTAGCTTCATCTTATGGTTACTGATAGCAAGTATTAGAGGGCTAACTCACGGGGGAGAGGAAAAGAAGGGAAGGGGTACATTTGGAAATGAAGATGAAGTAAAAAGAAGATTCTTTCTTTAAATAATTGGAGTTGCCAAGATAACTGAACGAGAAGATGAGGAGTAGAGAGCATGCAATGGAAAGATCAGGTGAAGGCACTGAGGGCATTTAGCCTAGAGACGAGAAGGCTTTGGGTTCTTATACTAGAAGGACATGAAGGGGAGATTAGACCTGCTCTTGACTGCCCCAGAAGGTAAATCTAGGAACAAGGGGCAGAAATGGCAAAAATACATATTTAGGTCTGATGTCTGGTGAAAATCACCAACAATTAAAGCCTGGAGAAGCTGCTTCACTGGAGGGTTTCAAAAGGGCATGAAGTTGAGCTGGCCCAAGAATTGCCTCAACAGCATCCCAAGGATCAGATCCAAAAAGGCTTCTTGGGGTCCACAAAATGTTATACATGTGTTGTCTCCCTTAATCCTCACAACAACCTTGAGAAGCAGGTGCTAGTATTATATTCATTTTACACATTGGAAAACAGGCACAGAGAGGTTCAAGGTCCTGCTGAGTCACATAGCTACTTAGTATGAGGTGGGATTTGAATCTGGCCCTCTTGGCTCCAAGTTCAGCACCCCCTCTCTCCTGGGCTGCCTAGCTGTCTTTTTTTGCCCTTATTATGACTCAATAGTAGCCATAGTTATCTCTGCGTGTGGCTGGTACCCCCATTAAACTATAAACTCCATGAGAACAGGAAAGTAAGTCTCTTCTAAACAATCTCTCTCCCAGGACCAAGGACGGCGTTCATTACGCAGGGGTCACTTCTTGGATTTTTTGCAGTTGAATTGAATCAAATCTTGTTTTCTCCTGAATTAGGAAGGACTCTGATAAGCTAGAGAGCAACAAGAGGGTAATGAGGAAGACAAGGAGTCTCGAGATGATATTTACCTGAATAAAGATCAGGTGAAGAAATGAGACGGCAAGAAGAGAAGGCACAGGAGGATGGGAGAGCTGCCTTCAGGCATCCAGGGCTGCCACAGAAGGAGGGATTATGATTCTAGAGGACAGAACCAGAGAGAGTGGGAAAATTAAATAGAAATCCAATTGGCTTCAATGTCAGAAAACCTTCTGAACAAGAAGGCCTGTTCTGGGGTAGAATGGGGCTGCCTCAGGCAGTGATAGATTCCCCCTCACTGGCATTCTCCAAAAGGCTGGATATAGAGCTGTCAGATTGGCTAATGTGACAGAAAAGGAAAATGACAAATGTTGGAGGGGATGTGGGAAAACTGGGACACAAATTCACTGTGGGTGAAGTTGTGAACTGATCCAACCATTCTGGAGAGCAATTTGTAACTGTGCTCAAAGGGCTATAAAAACACGCTTTTTGACTCAGCAATACCACTATTAGGCCTATATCCCAAAGAGATTTTTTTAAAAAAAAAAGGAAAAGGGAAAAGAACACACACGTACAAAAATATTTATAGCAGCTTTTTTTTTGTGGTGGCAAAGAACTGGACATTGAGAGGATGCGCATCAACTGGAGAATGGCTGAACAAGTTGTGACTATGATGGAATGCTGTAAGAAAGCATGAGTAGAATGCTTTCAGAAAAAACCTGTGAAGACTTACACAAACTGATGCAAAGTGAAGTGAGAAGAACCAGGAGGACACTGTACACAGTAACAGTGTAAGGATGATTAACTGTGAATGACTTAGCTATTTTTATCAGTACAACACAGTTCTGAAGGACTTGATGAAAAATGCTATCTACCTCCAGAGAAAGAATGGATGAAACCTGAATGCAAATCAAAGCAAAGGGTTTGGGGTTTTTAAACTTTCCTTATTTTTCTTGTTTTGTTTTGGTCTGCATTTTCTTTCACAACATGACTAATGTGGAAATTTTTTGCATGACAGCTCATGCATTGGGGAAGCAAGGTGGTGCAGTGGATAGAGCATTGGGCCTGGAATCAGGAAGACTTGAGTTCAAATTCGGCCTCAGATATTTATTAGCTGTGTGACCCTGGACAAGTCATTTAAGTTTGCCTCAGTTTTCTCATCTATAAAATGAGCTGGAGAAGGAAACGGCAACCCCTCCAGTGTCTTTGCTAAGGAAACTCTAAATGAGGCGTGAAGAGTTGGACATGACTGAAGTGACTGAATCACAACAACAAGCATGGACAGCCTTTATCCGACTACTTGCCTTCTTAATAGGGGGAGGGGGAGGAAGAGAGGAGAGAATTTGGAACTGAAATCTGCACAAAATGAAGGGTAAAATTGTTTTTACATTAATTTGAAAATAAAATCTTAGAATAAAAAGCTGTACGATCACAGGATTCTTTCAGGTATGGGTGGGACTGGATGCTTTTGGAGTTCCTTTTCCCAGTAATTGGGGAGTCTCTGAATTCAGAAAGAGGACATGGAATTGTATTTCACAAAGCCTTCTGGAACCGTCTGCCAACGTGCTTCCCAGAGGAGATACAGAAATCCACCATTTTCACCCTCTTATCACCCAGCCGGAGCATGAAGCCTTTGTGCAAATTTCACACGTCTAGAGAAGATCGATAAAGTGCTCATTCCTTATGACCTTCCTAGAATCCAACGTGGAAATCCCCTGGTAGCAGCCCAGAAAGGATGAAACTGACAGGGTGTAAGAACAACCTCATTTCAGTCATTTCGCTGACATCACCAGTAGGACAAGGTGGAAACTGACCATAATTCAGAAATAGGGAAAAGACAAGAAATTGATCCTTAAATTCGAACTTGCTGTTCGGGGTCACTGTCCAAGTCCATTCCAATGAGTGGGAGGAGAAGCACAGAGGTGGCCTCTGGCCAGGCAGGGCAGGGTTCTACACCCAGGGGCACCACTACACGCACATTCCAGGCCAGTGTGCGTGGTGTTTTGTGCACGTTTAACAGATGTAGTCAAGATGAGGGCCAAACAACTCCAAAAATGATCTCCGCCTGGCTCCTGGGGGGCTGATGCTGTTATTTCAGCCACTGGATGTCTGCCTGAACAATCACTTGAGGGCTGAATAAAAACCATATGGCCAGCACTGATGTGCTCATAGACAATGGCATGAGCTGAAGGGTGATGGGGAGAAAGGCAGGAGCTGCTGGCCAACACATGGGAACAGAGTTGGGGCCAGGCAAGCGTTCTAGGAGTACAGGAAAGGAGGGCTCTGTTGGAAAGAGTTTCTGCTTTCTTTGCTCATATTCTCTTATCATCATCATCAGACATGTCCAGGGTGTTTGGAACCCAGCTGACCCTGTACACAATCCTGGGAGAGCTGGATAGATTACAGAGTTCTAATGGGTCAATGGGATCCAGAGCTGAAAGGGCCCCTAGAAACTATTGAAGCCAATTCCCTCATTTAACAAAGGGGGAAACTGAGCCTCAGAAGTGGGAAGTACCTTACCCATACCTGCCCAGAGTAGCTGAGCTGGGACTCAGACCCAAGTCTTCTGACTCAGAATCCAATGTTGTTTCTGCTACTCTCCTCTTCCATCTGGATCATGAATCTAGAATTAGGAGGGGCCTTGGGGGTACTTGGCTTAGCTCCCTTATTTTACAGATGCTGAAACAAACTCAGAAAGGTCACAGGACTCACTTAATTGATCCTTTACCTGTGGCAGGAGGAGAATGAACTTGGGAACATGGTGAGGAGAGAATCTTCGGGAAGAACTCTCTCTGAAACCTCAAAACTTCCCCTACCCAGCTCAGTGAGTCTGCAATTCTACAAGAGAGACTGTTTTCCCTTTGGTCGAGGACTTTGTCTCCATCATTTCATCAACATGCACAAAAGCCCAAAGAGCAATGAAAATACTACCAATAATCCTGATAATAACAACCACTTCCATTTCTATAGCAATTGAAGGGTGACAAACCACTTTTCCAACAACAAACCTGATAGAAGGGTGCTCTAAACATTACTGTTCCCATTTTATAGATGAGGAAGCTCAGAGGGCAAAATGGCTTGTGTGGGCTCACCCAAGGAACCAGGATCACGATTGGGATTGGAACTCAGTCTCTGACTCCAGGGGCAGCTAGGTGTCACAGAGGATAGAGTGCCATGACTGGAGTCAGAAAAGACTGGGTTCAAATCTGACCTTAATCATCTGTGTGAACCTGGGCAAGTCACTTAACCCTGATTGTCTCTCTTTCCTCATCTATAAAAAGAGCTAGAGAAGAAAATGGCGAACCACTCCAGGATCTTGGCAAAGAAAATGCCAAAGGCACCATGAAGAGTTGGACACAACTGGAAATGACTGAATAGCTTCTGAATCCAAAGCAAGCCCTCGCAGTACTACACTCTGCTCCATCCCATTCAAGTGGCACAGTTCCATTGTCTTACACTGGTAGCTTTCTATGCAGTTTTTATTATATCCAAGCCTTGGCTTCCCAACTAGAAGCTCGCTGAGGCCCAGCGAGGGCCACGTCTTGTCCTCCTTTGTAATGCTGAACACAGTGGTCTTTCTACAGAGTGGTGCTCCAGAAGTCTCTGAGTAACAGACCAATAACAGAGACACAAGATGCTGACTGAATTCGTCCCCATCTTTCACTACCATGGATGCTTTGTCCTCCAAATGACTCCTGATGGGCTTCTTATCTCATACTGTAGCCACCATGGCTCTGCTGAGAACAGATTCTGTGTCTTCAATTTACAAGCTAACTATTTGGGTCTAAAGCCTGGGGTTCAGGAAGGGTGCTGCCTCTCAATGAAGACAAGAGGGAGAGAGAGATAAGGAGAAATGGGGCTGGAGAACATTCCCAACACCCCTTCAGACCTCTGTGCCTACAACTGGCTCCTGCACCTGTCTGGGCTCAAGACTATGGAGAGAAAGGGAAGAAATAACAAACAAGGGTTTGTGTCCTTGTCAAAAAGCAGTTACAAAAGGAAAGATGCACAAAGGTCATAAGATCGAGGTCTCCTTGATCCAGGAGAGAACTCCGAGGGCCTCCTCTCCTTTGACCCTCTCAGCTTACAGACGGGGGGGGGGGGGCAGCATCTGGCCCAAGGTCACACAGGTAGTGAGGAGCCAGGAGGCACCAAGTGGGCATTATTGATGCATGTGTATCACGAGCCCCACTTTGTCTGAATAATAATAATGATTTGCATTTATCTGGTGCTGGAAGGTGTACAAAGCACTTCCTATCTCATTGGATCCTCACAGCAACCCAGGGAGAAAGGTACTATCATTATCCCCATTTTACAGATGTGCAGAACCAGAGAGTTAAGTGACTTGCCCAGGATCTCACAGCTAGTTGAGATCCAAAGTGGGAGTTGAACACAAGACCTCAGATCTCCCTTCTATCCGCTGCACCACCCATCGGTCTAAGTCTTGAGCTCAGGTCAGGGGGAGGACAGGACGCGAGTGCTGAGGACCTTGCTGCTGAGTTTCTTTCACATGCATAAAGGACTTGTCTGACAGCCTCTAGGTGCTCATTCTCATTGCTTGAAATGCCAGGGAAAGAAAGGAATGAGTCATGAAAGGAGCATCCAAATGGGATGAAATCATAGGTCTGGGGAAAAAATCATGATGCAGCTAAAGCACCCAATCTTGGAGGCCCTCCAGCTTTAGAGCCAGGGACTGAGATGCAGCAGCGGTGATGAATTGCAGTGGGGTCTTCCTGAATCTTGGTAGATCCTCCCGACCTTCCCCCTGCCTCAGGAGGATAAGTCAAACTGTATTAATCAATGAAAACTCTATAATGATTTATAGAGGTTTCCCTGGACAACAGTTAGAGAGGTGGCTTTGAATTCAAGACCAGGGTTCAAATTTTGCTTTCACACTGGAAAAGGCATTTTACCATTCAATGCCCTGGAAACTTTTTTTTAAGACTCTAAATCAAAGAGAAGGTGGCAATCTACTCTGGTGTAGAGTTTTCTCAACTGGAGTTCCCTACACTTATATATCACAAATCTGGTTAAAAAAAAGTTTCACAATATCTTAAGAATAACTTGAAATAATAGGGCAAATAATAGGGGAAGCCAGTTTAGTTCAATTTCATAAGCATTTATTAGATTCTTGTACTTGTTTTAGATACTTGTACATTAGATACTGTGTACAAGGGTCCATATTCCTATGCGCTGTGATGACCATTGATCGCAGTGGGTGCCATCTGGTGTCTAACAGGTCATAATTCATTGACTGGTTTTTCTAGTCAATTTCTGGTGGGTCCAACATTCAAAAATTCTTTTGCAACTGAAGCATACCCAATTCCCAGGCTGTAATTTCAAGTGTGTGCCTCTGGCCTCAGATGTACTAGCATTTTATTTTCAGAAAAGAAGAAAACAAAACAACCATACAAAGTTTTGCTCATATTTCCCTGACATGTGTTTTTTAAAAAACAGTGAAATGAAAAACATCCTGTTTTAAGAGTCTATTTCCTACCAGAATGAAACCAGATCATTAGAAATCATGTTCCTAGTGGAATTGTCTCCCCCCCTTCAATATGTTATGATTTCTTCCCAAATTAGATTCTTATCCACAAATATTTAGTCCTTCCTCATAGTGCTTTTAAGTCTTTGTTATCAGAAAAGGGGGGAAAACCAGGCTATTTTCCTCATTTTCTTGTAAGTAAACCTAGATTTTCCACTGAATACCCACTGAACACTCACTAGCCTGTGTGCCACTGAAACGGATGATTCACATGAATTTCTGTTCATTGCAAAGGCTCTCTTTCCTAATAACTCAACCTACACAAACCTGGACAGGTGATTTTTTTTTGAAAAGCTCATCATTACTGGGGGCCAGTTTGGGTTGATTTCTCCAAGATCGTTTAGTGATGGCCCATAGAGAAGGTGTTGGGTAGTATATTATCAGCCGAAGAGGAAGGTGCTTTTGGTTCTCCAGCTGAGGCTCAGAAAGGTTGAGATTCCAAGAGAATCCTGAGCAGCCCCTAGAGCCACAGCTTTGGTAGCGTTTGTTACATGAAAACGTTCCCAGTCTACCTTCTCCTCCCTGTGATGTTTTTATTTACTTACTTGTGGATGGGTTCAAACACTGTCTCCTGCGGTTTGCCACCTTGATTAAATCCCAGGTCTTGGCAACTTCATTTCCTTATCTATAAAGTATAGGGCCTTATGAGGCCCCTTTTTGCCCTTGGGGTGCCCTCTGGTCCTATGCTGTCTGCCTCTAATGGAGAAGCATTGGCAAGTACAAGGGGTTGGTGTTGAAAGGTATCTGAGTTCAGATCCCAGTTCTGTCCCTTACTACCTGTGGGACCTGAAACAAGTCATGCTGCCTCTATGGACCTGGGCTTCCTCATCTAGAAAAGAAGTAGACTGAATGAGGTGATGTCTAAAGTCCCTCCTGCTCTAAATCATAGTGTGATCTTGAGATTTCTTCAGTGAAATGAAAACTATTTCAGGGCAGCAACGGTTTCACTTTTATTTTTGTGTCTCCAGCATCTCGACTTGAGCCCAGACTTCCCTGACTTCGAGGCTGGGACCCTACCCAGACCATTATACTGCTCCTCATCTCATACAAAGTAGGCATGGAATGAAGAAATGCTTGTTAAATGAAATTTCTTTGACTTTAGCCAAAATATGACTCCCTTTGCTGATGAACCTGATTGCTCATTAGTCAGAATCGCTAACATTAAGGCCATTTGGAGAATTGTCCTCAGGCCAGACCTGTTCATTCCCAAACAGCATGATGTTAAAGGGGGTACTGGGGTGGTGACACTGAATCTAGAATTTCACTGGTGTCAGGAGGCAGGATTTGAACCTAGGACATCTGGCTCCAGATCCAAACTCTTAGCACCATTTTTATGCCAATTCTAATTTCATTCCAAAACCTGCCACTTTCATCTCTTTACTGCATGAATACCATTGTTTTTCTATCTCCCAACCATTATGACAATTGTTGGGTGCTTTGAGGGAAGATGGAAATTTTTAGCCCATTAATGAAATGAAAAGAGGAAGAAAGAAGGAATTTGGAGAAAGAATTTCCTGAAAACAAGTTAGAAGAATTGGGAAAGGGGAAAACTTGAGAAGATCCATGTGTGAAACATGAGGAGGGGTTGGGAGGTACTTGACTCCAAGTACCCCTCCCCATAACCCCTACATAGGATGAACTGAGCTGTAGGTAGTGAGAGATTGGAAACTGGCGAGCCTGGCATGTGCATAATCCAGGAGGAGAAAGGGGAGGGAAGTAAAATGCAGCTATGTATAACCCATGTCGATGTGTATGAGATGGGTGGATGGTTGGGAGGTTTTGAGGCAGATGTTTGTAACTTATTGACTTGTGATTTCACTAGTATAGGGAATTTCTAGGTACAAAACTGTTTTTGCCAACGAAAGTTGGCATTTTTTTTTTTACTGTCTTCATAAGTTGCACTGAGCATTGAGAGGTTGAGTGATTTGCAGAGTGCCTTGACCAACATAGGTCAGAAGGAGGTCTAGAACCCAGATTTGACTCTGATGCCACTTTCTAGCCACACCATGCATGAGATCTCCCTTGTAACTTATAGACCTCCTTTCTCAGCTCTGGCAGAGACACACCTTCCTGTGATTTTTATTTGTTTTACTCTGAGTCAGAGTTTGACTTACAGATAAGATGGTATATAATTATAATGTTTATACTTAGAACTTACTGTTTTACGGTCCCGAGGGAAAATAGTTTTGAATCTCTCATGTTCTAGGAAGGATAAGGGATGAGATTGAGAGAAAGGAAATAAATCTCTGTTATCTTACTTAATTCTCAGAAAATAACCTTGTTGATGTTTCATGGTAAGATAAAGTTGAAGTCAGTGCTAACTGTTCCTCCAAAGAGCAGTAACAAAGTGACTGTTCAGTATCTGCCAGTGTTAACAATCTCCATGGAATATTAGTCTACACAATATAAAAGCATCAGTTTATAAAACACATCCAAATCATTTTGGATTCTCAGCCCACAAGTCAACCAGCTAATAGAGATTTGCCAGAGAGTTTGATTGCTAACTCCAAAACATTCACACCCCAGATTATCAGTCTGGCAGGTAGGTTTTGATTTCCAAAGAAGCTTGCTAATAGATATGATCCTATTCTAAAGAAGCATAACCCCTCATCCCAAAAAAAGGGTCATGAAATAGGCCTGGAAGAGGCTTCCTCCTCCAGAAAACAAAGGCACCATCTGTGGTATACCTTAATGTTTCATGGTTTACGGATATTTTACTCTGCTTAGGTCCACAAGTTACATGATGGTCACCAAGTATCTCACATACATATAGAAATCTGCAGGAAAACAATGTGATTTTATCAACATTGACTGATGGAAGCAAAAGCACCTGTTTTTTTTTTTTTGTTTTTTTTTTTGCTTTTTGGAGGGGGGAAGGTAGAGCAATTGGGGTTAAGTGACTTGGCCAAGGTCACACGGCTAGTTTTTGTGTTAAGTGTCTGAGGCTGGATTTGAACTCAGGTCTTCCTGACTCCAGGGCTGGTGCTCTATTAACTATGCCACCTAGCCACCCCAAAAAGCACCTGTTTTCAAAAACTTGGAAGTTTTGAGTAGATCAGGTGACTGATTTGGAGTTGGGAAGACTTTGGCTCAAATCCAGCCTTTAACGCTTCCAAGCTGTGACTCTGTTTCCTAACTTGTGAAAGGAGGTGATTGGACTCAATGTCGGCTCTCCACTTAGGATCCTACCCCATGTTGTCTCCTCCATTAGAATGTGCCCTCCTTGAGGGAAGGGATTATGGGTTTGGTTTGGCTTTGTTTTTCTCTTTTACCTTTTCTTGTATCTCGAGAACTTAGCATAGCCTGGCACACAATAAGCACTCAAGTAGAAATGTCTGTTGATTGACCAATTATCATCTTGCTTCCTGTGGATGGCATTTGGGAGACAGAATGCTCTTCTCAATGATTTTGTCTGCTGACTATGGCAAAAAAAAAAAAACAACAAAAAACCATTTCTGTCACATTAAGATTCTCTCCATGATGCCATATGGCTATGAATCATGAAATAGCATGCATTTCGAAATGTGTTGTGTAAACATTGAATTCTGCACCAAATCCTGGAATGTTGTAACTCGTGCCCTTCCTGCCTTGAAGCTTGAAAGAAAGAGTTGTAGGACAAATGAAAGGACTGCCATCTTAGAGAATAACCACGATCTCTGTGCTACTGGGCTAGGTCCATGGATTGGATGCTGGGTGACGAATTTTATGCTATACACCTTGGGAGGGATATTGATTATATAGACTTAGTCACTTAGATACCAATATGTTGGAAAAGGAGCAATAAAATATGCCTGAGGGGTCAGAAAGTAACCATATGGAAATAATTTATAGAAACCATGCTGAATGTTGGACAGGCCACTGGCCATCATAGGATCAGAGCTGACAGGGTTTATAGGGTTCAGTTAGTCTAACCTCATTAAAAAAGGAGAAGGCATGGAAGCCCAGGGAAGGTCAGTGATTTGGTAAAAGTCACAACTGATAGAGATGTATTTTTAGACCAGTTCCTTTGACTCCAAGTCCAATGCTCTGTCCACTGCGCCATTCTGTTTCTTTAGGGTTGCTAATGATCCAAAGTCAACAGGATGGACTCACAACTAAGATGTTGGTTTGAGATGAGGAGCCTATAAAAGCAGGGAACCTGTAGAGAATATGCTACTGGAGTACGGATTTCTCGTACAGGTGCACCCTTGCTTTAAGCAAATTCAGAATATACATGTTTCCTTCTAATAATAAAGGAAAATTAAGTGATAATTCTTAGCTTCGAGAAAGAATTCACCATGGTTTCTCTTTCACTAGGAAACTATTTAAGGTTAACGAAATGAATTGTTCTCTGCAAATATCCAATTTCTGGGAAGGCAGGAATAATGGGAAAACATACACACAGGCAGAGCTAGAACAGAAATTCTCTTCCCACTCCCTGCATAAGCCAGTTGGTCAACCTGCCATTTTCTGATGTCCATCTGGCTACTTCCAGAGTAACTCCTCATGCTTCCACTCTGCATATCCTTCTTACTGTCTGTTTTTCTATGTCACTTTGTCAGAAAGAGTGCTGGCCTTCTAGTCAGAAGGTCTGGGTTCAAATTCCACCTCTGAAACTTACCAGCTCTGGGATCCTGGTGAGTCACTTAAACTCTGTGTGCCCCGGTTTCTTTATTGTCAAATGGTAATGCTAAAACTTGCACTCTTTTCCGTACAAGATTGTTGTGAAGAAGGTATTTTGCAGATTTGCAGATCTGCAGATTCTGTATAAATGTACCTGTTATCAGTAAGACTGCTGTTTTATTCTTGGTCCCAGAGCCCCATGCTTTTTTTCCCAGCTATCCTGACTTGGAAAATGCTTGATTTCTTCCCACCAACCTTCTGGACTTCTGTCCATTTCCCAGGAGTCCCCAGGAGAGGAACATTCTTGTGTCCATCATCTTGTTGATGCTGCTGAGGATATTTATTGTGTAAAGTGAACAGTCCTAATAGCATGAAAGCCACATATTTTCAATGATACTCTGAAAGCCCAAGAAACCAATGGAACTTTCTAGAGATTAGCAGCAGTGTATACTTGGAAGAGAGAAAGGCATACATGTCTCAACATGTAAAGCAGTATGTCTTCCCAGAAATGATGCATGAAGGGAGTTCTGGGTTCTCTTCCCTGAATATGAGACTATGAATTCTCTCTTCCACTTACATTCTCCTCTAGTAAAACCTAAAGATGGTTTCACAGGGCAAATCTGGCATGGCACCAGCATTTATTTAGACCAATAAAAGCTCAAATGAGGATTCTTTTGAGAATCTACAGAAGCTACACAGATGAGTAAATTATCCAAATAAGAGATAAAAAGGAGAGCGTTGCAGTAACTGAAACATAATGTCCTCAGGTTCTGAGTTTGATCACATTGACTATCCATCGAGGACTGAACAGAATGAAAATTAAGCAGTAAAAGTGATGGATTTGAAATAGTTGTGGCAGGGGGTGGAGGTAGCAGAATCAAAATCAATTCCAGCCATATCAGTGTTAGAATTTCCCTCTTCTCCCAAAGCTTAGAATTTCAGTTGGAAGGGACCTTAGCGGCATCAATCCCAAACTGAGCAAGAATCCTTTCTGTCACATCTCTAACTGGCACAGTCCTCCAGCCTTGGTGTGAAGCCCTTTCAAGGCATCCCTGCCTACCTTTGGCTAGCTGTAATTGGCAGAATGGTTTTCCTGCTCCCCACCTGAAGTGGCCTCTTTGTCTCTTTCCAGCTTCCCATTGCTCCTGGTTCTCCTCTCTGGAGCCAAAAGGGGTGAGTTTAATTTCACCTTCAAATGACAATCTTCAAAATGTCCTGCAAAAAAATCTTTTTTGTATCCAGGCTAAACCTGTTCACTTCCTTTAACTAATCCACATAGATTTGGTCCTTTAACACCATGGTTGCCGCCTTGGGGATGCTTGCCCCCCCATTCATGACCTTCCTAAAACTGGTTGCCTAATGGATCCAATATCAAGACGTCACCTGAGCAGGGCTAACATCCACAAATGAATTAGGCTATTTATTACTATGAATATGTATGGTTCCTTGATGCTTTTTCCAGCAGCTAAATTTAATATGGACACTCATTGAGTGATTCTTCCACTGAAAAATATATCCCAGAGGTCAGTGTATGTTGGCTAAATAGACAAGTTTAACTAGTCATGAATAAGAGCATTGACACCTATATACTGCCCTTCATTTCAAAGAAAGCATGACCTCACTGCTGCTATGGATAGATCCAGAGAAAGAGTCCTCACAATGAGGAAATTCTAGGTTCTTGAAACACTGACCTACCAGTTATCAGCTCACTTCCCCTTCTCCTTCCCCTTGACGGTTTTGTAATCTGAAAGAAACTTGAGCCCAGCTTTGACTGGGAGCCAACATCTGAATGCCATTTGATAACTTCCCCAAAAGTAAGAGGTGGTCTCAGTTCAAGTCACTTCTCCCAGCTGCCAGCATCACCCAAACACTCACGGGCATTTGCAGTCTCAGAAAATGGTTCCAGATTGCTAATCACAGAGGGAGATGATGGTGAGGGCAGACCAGACACAATCAGAAAATGGCATTAAATGATCCCCTACCCAGGAAAACAGATGACAGAAATAAGCATGCTATGAGTCAACAGAAGTTTTCCCGGCTGCCGAGAAATGGGCACTACTTTGCTATGAGAATCACTCCATGTCTGAGTCCAGAGACCTGATATCTTCAAACTTTAACACCAATACTCTTTTCATGATCCCCACCACTCCAAAGCAGTTACATCTTGGGAGGTCCATTGAAGCCTTCATTAGAAAAGCATCAATGATTTATCATCACACTTCACTTTGAACAAAAGCAATCATCAAACAAGCAGTTATTAAATATTTAGCATGTACCAGAAATGTGGTCAGCATGGATGATACAGAGAAAGGCAAGGAGACTCTTTGTCCTCTGGGAGCTTACATTCTAACTGGGAACCCAACATGCAAATAAATAGCTACATATAGGATACATACATTCAAGAATAGATACAAAGTAACCTTACAGCAGGTATTCTTAACCTGGGTCAAGGGATCTAAGGCTAGATCTCAAGGGGTTCTTGAACTGTAATGGGAAAAATGACATCTTCATTGCAATATAATTTTTAAAATTACCTTTGTAATTTTGTGTACAATATTTTTTTGCATTTAAAAACATTCTTAGGAGTCTATAGGCTTTACTAGAACTGCCCAAGGGGGTCCTTGGCTCCAAAGTGGTTAAGAATTCATGACATGGAAGCAAAGGCTCTAACACTGGGGTATGGTCAAAGTGAAGAAAGTGAGATTTAAGCTGAATTTTGAACAGCTAGGTGGGTGAGTGAATGTAGCACTGGGTATAGAGTCAGGAAGATCTGTGTTCAAATCCTGTCTCAGATACTAACTGTTTAACCTTGGGTAAATCACAATTTCTGTCTGCTTCAGTTTCTTCAATTTTAAAAGAGGATGCTAATAGCTCCTACCTCCCAGGCTTGTTGTGAGGATCAGATGAGATACTATCTGTGCAGTACTCAGAGTAGGGCTTGGCACACAGTAAGTACTGCATCAGCTAGCTGTTACAAAGACGAGGAGGGTGGGCAGAGTCAGAGGATGCAGGAGGCCTGTGTTTCCGGGTCACAGAGGATGAAGAAGAGAGTCCAGTTTAAGAAGACTAGAAAGGGAAGAAGGGGCCAGGTTTTGAAGGGCTATACAAGCCACATCAAGAACTTTATATCTGGTCTTGCAAGTAAAATCAAGAGACTAGAGTTTATTGAGTAGGAGTGGTAACAGTCAGCCTATGTGTTAGGAAATTATTTTTGGCAGCTGAGGGGAGGTTGGATTGGAATAGAAGCACCTTTAGGCAGAGTGGCCAATTGAAAATCAATGTCAGTATTCCAGGTGAGAGGTAACATGGGCCTGTATGCCATGGTGATTGTGGGAACTGAGAGGTAGCATACATGAGAGATGTAGTGAAGGAAGAAACAACCTTAGCAAAAGATGTGGAGGCTGAGTGAGGGGGGAGGCAAGGATGAAACTGACAGTTTTGTATAAATCAAAACATTTTTGTGAATGTGCTTGGGCAAGTAGGCATTTAAGGGGAATAGCTCATGGCAAGTCCTATATCATCAATAAGTCTTTTGTAATGAAAATAATCAGTCTCTAATACACTTGGTTCATTTCTGTTCTGATTTAAAAAAACCAAAAACAATGAATCAGTAATCCTTGTCCCTTACTTGTGAGAAAAGATACATCCTCCTGAACAGGGTCGTGGTAATTTGATATCTGCACTTCAAATCACATTTTCCTGCTGCTCTACATGGTCATTTCTGAGGTGAGTCACCTTCATAGATGACGGTTTCAATGGGGCATTGTTTCTAACACATCATCCTGAGCTTTCTCCACTCCCCAGTTTTCTCCATCTTCATCAAATGCATTCAAACTGCTTTTTTTTTTTTCTTTTTGGAGGGCAATTGGAGTTAAGGGACTTGCCCAAAGTCACATGGCTAGTAAGTGTGTCAAGTGTTTAAGATCAGATTTGAACTCAGGTCTTCCTGCCTCCAGGGCCAGTGCTCTATTCACTGCACCACCTAGTCACCCCCAAACTTCTTTTTGAAAAGACTTTCATTCACTCAGCATTTCTGAGGTCCCTACTGCATACCAGGCCTGTATTCAGCACTGGGGAAGATAGAAAGATACACGAGGCACCGTCTCTATTCTCAAGGATGTGACAAATAACTTGGCTTGATAAGACAAATAACAGTAACACAAACACAACCATTATAAGGACGCACAAGTGAGAGGCATGTGAAGGGACATGAGTTCAAATGAGGCTGACGTTGTTGCTGACTGAAGGGTCAGGCGGGCTTCCCAGAGGAGGTGCCGTTTGATCTGTGCTTGGGAGAATATAGCTTTGAGTGGTCCCAGCTGCACTGGGTGATTTTTTTTTTACCTGTGTGTTCACTTATGCAGTCGTATCTGACTTTTTCTGATCCCATTTTGGAGTTTTCTTGGCAAAGATACTAGGGTGGTTTGCTGTTTTCTTCTCCAGCTCATTTTCCAGATGAGAAAACTGAGGCAAACAGGGTTAAGTGACTCACCCAGGGTCACACAGCTATTAAAGTATCTGAAGTCAGATTTGGACTCAGAAGATGAGTCTTCTTGACTCCAGGCCAAGAATTCTATCCACGGCACCACCTAACTGTACTTGTACCTGTAGCATGTGCTATTAAAACTCTGTGGGCTGGACTGCTCAAAGAAGCACGGATTTAAAAACTGGGGTGACCTCAGAGGCCATTGGATCCAACCCTTTTTTTGCACATGAGGAAAAGGAAGGTGAGAGGACTTAAGTGATTTGCCCAAAGTCACATAGCTAGTAAGAATCTGAGGTAGGATTTGAATTCACCTATCCCCTTCTTCTAAACCTAGTTGCCTTACCTTCCATCCCACCTGGGCTCCTGATCTGGGAGCTAGGCTGGTTCAGCACTGTCAGCAGGGGCCTGTTCCCTACTAGGCTAGTCGAGTCAGCACCCTGGACAGCACCCAACCCATGCCTGCTGACATCACAGAGGTTACTTCCACAACAAACATTTCTAATGGACAAAAATCTAAGGAATCTGAAGTGACATTTACCCCTCAGGAGTGCTTCAAAATCCCAGGAATGAGAACAAAGAAATCAGATGATTGAGTTTGGTGAAAGTTGGAGATTTGCTGAGTAAAGTGGTGAATCATGGAAAGAGGAGACCAGCTAATTCCTATACAAAGTGGAGTGTGATGCAGGCCAAAAAGAAGGCTAGACAAAACACTATAAGAAAGTCTGAGGGAGAAAGAGAATATTTTCAGTGGGGAGTGGGAGGATGGGTCAGAGAAGGGTTCGAGGCTCAGCAGTACTACACGATCTAGAGGCCAGAACACTGGCCTTAGAGTCAGGAAAGCTGGCTTTGGATCCTGACTCAATCACTTACTGTCGGTGTGATTCTGAGCAAGTTACATAACTTTCCTGGGACTCAGTTTTCTCATATATAAATGATGGGGGTACATTCAATGGCCTCCAAGGTCTCGCCCAGCTCTAATTCTGTGATTCTGTAAAGTGAAAGTCCTCTGACAGCATGAAGTAGGCACAAGAGCCATCTTGGGCAAATGCACAGTGGTGAGAGGTGGTATGTTGTATTCCTTTCTGGTAGCAACTAGCAGACTAATTTGGTTGTTGACTGAAAGAAAGAATGAATGTAAAGTACATAATGTGAAATAAGACTCGAAAAGGTAACCGAAGCCAGATCAAAGGTAGTGTAAGATGCGAATGGCTGGAGCTTTATCATAAGAGACAATTTCCTCTTTGGAGAATGCTAATGCAATTTGGTTGGTTGGTGCAGATCTGCCCAGATCAGATTTCCTTAAAGCAGAGCCTGCCAGTATTCCTGGGTCAGCAGTATATAATGAACTGGTTTGATTGTTTTCCTGCTGAAATCCCCTTAAGAAGCTCAAAATCAAATCAAAACCATTCAAATGAAGCCCAGTGTAGGCAGCTCTGGGTGGACAAAGGTCCAGAGAGATGCTTCTCCCCTTCCGGGGATTGTGCAAGCGCAGCACATTTTCTGAGAAATCCTCCCTGCTGGCCTTCAAGGAGCACTCCCACAGTCCCTGGCTGCATGCTGAGCAAACCTCTGTGATGAAGTCCAATTCTGTTTTATTTGCATTGGAATTAGGAAGGATGCACTGAAGGGGTGTTCGACATAAATAACCGATGAGACCGTGGTTGGGGTCACAGAGCCTGGGATACAGTGGAGCTGAGCTTCAGGAAAGGCCATGCCTCCTGGCCCTGCTTTTCCTCACTAAGCTGCTCCAAAAACAGTCTCACTGCCCCTTCTCATTCCTTTCTCTGACATCATAACCTGCTGGAGAATTGCATGATTTCATGGGAGGGTGGGTCACTCTGTATCTTGTTTCATGCTCTCCTCCCATGAGGATCTCCGATCCAGGTGAAGGAATGACTCAGGAAGAATTCTGTCGTCTGAACAGGCACTCACCCTTCCACCCACACTGGGCTGTCACTCACTTAATTTTCTTTTTCTAGACACATCCATCTCTCGTTGGCTCCAGAGGCAGCTGTGCTTTCAGCCTGATGCTGTGCTGAGCAGGACAGGATGACAACATTTGCTCTGTGTGCAGCTGCTGTGTGATATTCAATAGCAATCTGTCCTGTGGCTATCCTGCAAAGGGCTGGAGAGGGCAGCGGAGAAGCTCATGGCCCCCATGAGTCTCCAGGACAGCAGCACTCATGTCAACTTTCACAAAGGCCTCTTCAGAAAGCCAGGACTTGGGCCCAGGGATGGTCCAGGAAGCATTCATAATCACACTAGGTAAATCCAGGCCAGTTCCAAGCACTTTTCACTGAAAGGTTTTATGTACTTGAAATGAGCTGGGAAAAGAGATTAGGTGACATTTAAAATCTGGTGACACTGAAAAGGCCAAATTGATGAAACTGGGCATGGGCATAGTTGGCACTATTTATACTCTGCCCATTTTCAATGCCCGGCCATTGTTTAGCAACCAGTACTCAGCAATGAGTACTCCTGGGTACCCCAGTAATCAATCAGGAATTTAGCTTTAACCATCTGTGGGCTTTTTGGGGGCAAATAAGGGCAGGTAGTGTAAAAGCTAATGATCAGAAGAGGAAGGCAACAAAGAGTGCCCCAATCAGATATCAAACATACGTGATTATGGCTTACTGGAGAAGTAGGTGGCAAACACTGTGAGGCATACAAAAAAGGGGGACAACCTCTAATTCTTTCTCATAAGGAGCAAGAATTATAATCTACCTGGAAAGACCAAGCAGACATACGCCAAACAATTAGATAATTGAAATCTTCGAGGCAAGATCCTGCGCAAGACACTGGGGTTGAAAGATGGGTCTTTGCCTGGGTGGTCTTTTCTGCTTGGAATTATTTCCTTGCTCACCTCTGTCTTGGAAAATCTCCAACTTTCTTCAAGTGCAGTTCTTTGCTACCTCCTACACATACAGGGGCCATTTGGGGTTCTGTTCTGTCTTCTGTTAGACACATTTTCATTCTCTTGACTTTGCATTTTCTAACTTTTGTATCAATTGTGTCTCCACAGTAGAGGGCAGGGATGTCACATTTTTGTCTGTGTGGACCCCAGTGCCTAACACAATGCTTTGTACACAGTAAGTATTTAATAACTGTTTGAATTAAATTGAAGGGTGAAAAATTTTGACACAGTTCTTATCCCCAAGGAGGTTACAATCTGCTGGGGGGGAGGAATAGTTTCCGACTATACAGACAAGTATTTTATAAGATAGCCTTGTGTGAAGTGTAAAGAAGGAATTTAGACAGAATTTTTTAAGTATTGAAGAAGAATTCTAAATATATCTGAGGATGGAAAGGAAGGAATCACTGTTGGGGAAGCTGAAGAATGTGAGAGAGAGGGGAGGGGTCATTATAGGAGCGTAGTGCCGTTATCTCTGTGCTCAGAATTCTGTGCTCTCCTCCACCTCCTTCCTTCCTTTGGCTCAGGTTGTCTTTGATGACTAGAACTTCTCCTCTCCTTCCCTTCTGCTTAATTTCTTGGCCTCCATCCGTCCCCACTTCCAAAAAAAGTAAAATGCCTGTTGCATGTAGAGCTCTGTGCCAGGCACTATCAATCAAAAAAAATAATTTATTAAGTGCTTGCTACGTATGCACTGTGCTAAGTGATAAGAAGTTTGGATGAGGCATGGTTATATCCACGTTGTATGTAGACATCTTCAGAGATAATTATAGTACTCAAGCCACATTACATGGTGCCAACAGAGAGGAGCAAACGAACGTGGCTGGGGAGGTTCAAGGTGGACGATCACTCCCAAGAGTGGGGACAATGGCAGCCTCTCTTAAGGAGGCATGATGGAGTTGTGATGGCCTCTGCAGGGGCCATTACAGCCACACTGAAGATTTTCATCTCCTCCTTCTCATCTTGTTCATTGGGATTCAGGTAGAAACGACCCTTGAACAAATGTCCGTCCTGCTATAATTCTTTTATGATCAAAGTTCCATAGGGATGATGAGGAGCTTTGGCTGCTCTTATAATAATTACATCCTTCTCATCTCCTCATATGAAATCCTGAATCTCTAGTATGTTTTAAGCATGAAATAAATTCACCACCACAATGCCAGCATTTCCTTCTGTTCTCCTCTTCGTATTTTAAAAACGTTTCACGGACACTCTTTTCTCATCCTCTTCGTGTGGGTCATAGACAGAAACGGCCCTGGAACAAGTTGCTATTTAGGCTTCTCTTATGCCTTTATATGCAATGTGTCTCTGGGTCATTGCCCAAGCTGACGCAGACATTGCTTTTTCTAGTTGAGTGCAAGCACGAGAGCGGCAGCGCGCCCTTCACAGGCTCACCAAGAGCTTCCATGGCCCGACTGCGACTTGCAATTATTAGCAATTATTTTTATTGCTGAGGTTGCTATTTTATTGTTGTCATGTCAGCAGAAAATCAGGAGAAGCAGGCGTATAGAGGATTCTGAAAACGTAATGCTGGGAAGCTCATGGCGTATGGGTGAGGAAGGACAGATGGACCATCTGACTACCCAATCAGAACCCATGAGGAAATAGAGGACCAGAAAGCTAAAAACTCCACAGTTGAGGCAGCTGGTTGTGGAGAGGGTGCTGGACTAGTGTCAGGAAGACCCGAGTTCAAAACCAGCTTCAGACACTTCCCAGCTATGTAACCCTGGGCAAGTCACTTAACCTCTGTTTGCCTCCATTTTCTCATCTGTAAAACAAAGGTAATAATAACACCTATTTCCCAGGGTTGTCATGAGGATCAGATAAGATACCAATTATAGAGCACTTAGCACGTGACTGAGAGATAGCAATGACTACATAACTGTAAGTTATTATTACTGCTTCTTTTGGAGAGAGATGGGAAAAGGTGCTTAGGAACTAGGGGCTCACGTCTTGACAAGAAGCAACAGTTTCTACCATGGAGAGAAAAAAACGAAAGGGGATTACTCCGTTTTCTCAGCCTTGGATCTTGGATCTGGTCCCAGTCTGTGGCCATGCTTGCCCCCCATTAAAGGAACATAATTTTAGAAAATGTTGCTGCAGGCACATTCTGCAAACTGGGTCCATTTTGAGCCAATTTTCAAAAACACAACTCTCATAAATATTTGCACTATTTTTTCCCCCAAAGGGTTAATGTCTTTGGATATTTAGATGAAAACAACGTTGAAATTTTATAAATCACTTCTCTTTGTAAAATAACTGCAATTCTCCATCAAGAGACCAAAAAGTGGTCCCTAAAGAATTCTTTTCCATGTCAATCTATGACCAGTGTATTTCCTGTTGACTTTCCCATCACACTTTGCTGCCTGAAGACTTAAGTCGAGTCAGCACATGCTAGAGGCAGTCTGCTCAGAGTTCTGAAATGCCACTGAGTCACAGAGGCAAGCCTCATGTCTAAGATAGCCTCTCCTTCTCCCTGTTGGTCCCAGACACCAGCCCTTGGGAGCTAGCTCTCCCAATCTCAACATAGCAGGCAGGGTGAGGCACTGAGTTCAGCAGAGCCATTCCCCTAATCTCACCCTGATTGAGAGAGTGAGAGCAAGACACCTCTCATCCCTTCCTTTGGCACAGGAATTAGGAGAGCTGACAGACACCCTCCACTGGTGACTTCTGGGCTATTTCAGGGCCAGTGCCTGTCATGAGTAACACATGTGCTTTCTGGCCTCAAGACAATGGGCTAATGGCCTTTCTACAGCCAGAAGAAGGGGCTGAGTCAAGAGAGCACTTGGCCTTGGGAGAGTGAAGTCACTGATGATTGTTTTTGGGAGGGTGCTTTTGTTTACATGCTTTGGGGTACTATGAAACTGCTAATCATTGTTAGTAAATAGTAACCTGATGAGAACAGATAATCAATTCTCAATCAATCAGGAAGAGGAGGAGCAGGCGAAGATCAGTAGAGATTCCAAAGAACACATGAATTTTTACCTCTTCTCCTGCCTTCCCTTCACCTCAGTCTCCTATCAGGAGGAGACACAGGCCCGCTAGCCCTGGAGTCAACAGAATGGTGGTTTTGGCTTAAAGGTATGACCTTTTGGGGTCAGGGAAGCGGTGGGCTCAGTCCCTCCCAGCTTGTGTGTCTCAGGGCACTCAACTCCAGTTCAGGCTTCATTCTAATGGACTCAAACTGCCTCAAATTCCTTTCATCTCTAGGTCTTCTGTGAGGATCAACAAATTAGCTAACTGGTCAGGAAGCATTTATTGGGTGACCACGTGTCAGGTTCCCTGCTAAGCACAGGAGTGACAAAGGCAAAAATAAAACAATGCTTATCCTCAAGGAGCCCATGTTCTTCAGTGGAACACAACATGGAGACTTAGGAGCACATACAAAACCAACCCAAGGCCATCTGTCTGTGAAGGAAGGAGTCACGAGCAACTGGGAGGAGCAGGGAAGGCTTCATGGAGGCAGTGTTTGAGTTGAATTTTTAAGAAAACCAGGGATTCCGTGTGTATGTGTGTGTGTGTGCATGTGTATATATGTGTGCATGTGTGTTTGTGTGTCTCTGTATATGTGTGTGCATGTGTGTCTGTGTATATGTGTGTGAGTGTGTGTGTCTGTGTGTACACATATATCTCTGTCTTTATCTCTCTTGAACTGTCTCTGCTGCCTCTTATTCTGTTTCTCTCCCTCTTTAACTACATGGCAATGTGATACGGTAGACAAAGGCAGGAGGACCTGGGTTCACATCCTGCCTCTGACCCATACTGGCTATGTGATTCTGGAGAAATCACAGCCTCTCAATGTTCTAAGAGGTGACTCTTCAATGGTAAGCTGGAGAGAGGATGCTGACATGCATTGGTAGAGGGAAGAGTCATCACCCAGGATTTCCCCATATCAGCACAGCCACAGGTCCAGTACCTAGCCACATACACACACACAGACATACATAAACACATACACACACATAGATAGGTATTTATGTATACACACATGTAATCATATACCCTAATTGTATATATGTACATGCACATCGAACCCAGGTCTTTCTGTCTCCAAGACCAGTCCTCTGGCCATTATATCCCACTGTCATGTGGTCAGATCTAGCCAGCTCTAGAAAAGGAGAGAAGAGAGACAGACTATGGTTCAACACTCATTGTGCATATAAAGACAAAAATGAAAAACATTTATTCTCAAGTGGCATGCATCATCTTGGGAAAGACAATCTATGAATAGATAAATACAAGACAAATTGAGGAGAGTCTGCTAACAACTTGGAGGAGGAGGAAAGTCTTGCCATCAAAGATGACACATGAGCTTCTTGGTCTACTAAAGGGCAGAAGTGAGGGAGGATGAGATACAGCCAATGCCAAGGCATAGACTTTGCAGGTGTAAAGAGGAAGAGTGTGAAATAAGGCTGGGCTTGGGGATTAGAGGGAGATTTGCAGAGGGCTTTGAATGCCAAGCAGAAGAGTTTGTATTTTATCCAGTAGAGACTCACTTTAGTTCTTTGATCAGAGGAAAGACATAGTCAGATTTATGCTTTAAGACTGTAGGGGAGGCAGCGGCTGTGAGGAGGATGTATTGGCAAGGGACAAACCTGGAAGATGGTAGCCCAACTATGGCCCTGTAGGAGAGCTCCAAATGAGAAGTGATGAGGGCCTGACCCAGCGTGGTGACCATGGAAGTAGGAGGGAGGGGATGGATGCGACAGATACTGTGGAGGTGCATTCTGCTAGATTTGGCAACTGAGTCACTGTCTGAAGTGACTGAAAGGGAAGAGTTGAAAACATTGAGTTAAGTAGTGCTGAATGACAGGAAGAATGGTAGTATTCCCATCAGAAAGAAGGAAACTTGCAGGGATGGGCTTGGGGAAAAGACAGTGAGTTCTGGTTGGGGCATGGTGTCTTCAAGATGCCTATGGCACATCCAACTCAAAATGTCCAATAGGCAGTGGGGTGTAATCAAGAATAGACACGGGCATATAAATCTGGGACTCACCAGTGCAGAGCTTTTTGAACTCATGGGAGCTAATGGAGAGGGAAAGAGAGAGAGACAGAGAGAGAGAGAGAGAGAGAGAGAGAGAGAGAGAGAGGGGAAGGGAGTCAGAGCTTGGAGGGGCACCTGGAGTTTGGGAATGGGACATGGTGAGCCAATGATATCACTATTCATCCTCAGCTCCCTCCTTGTGCAGGGGGTGGACCAGGCGTTCAAAGTTTGTGCCTGCTGAGCACAAGCTATGAAAGGGCCAACCAATCAAGGGGATGGCTGGTGATAGCTTGTGCCTCAGTCCTCCTCAGAATAGCCCTGCTAATCTGGTGAGGCTCCGGATCACAAGGTTGGATCCAAGGCATGGGGGGGCAGAGCTCGGCACAGTGGCTGAGCACCCAAGCCACAGAAATCTCAGACCTTTTGAAGTACTGAAAAATGATGTGTCTGGTTTGTATTCTTGAGGGCAGCTCTTTAGCTTCTCAAGTTTCGTGAGTGTTTAACAAGAGTTTATGACCTCGTAGGACTGTGAGTGCTTCGAAGGGGCCAATGTGCTGCTGACAATTTTCTGGCAATCTTTTACAAGCTCTAATGGGGGAAACATGTCAAGCACTCTGAGGAGTCACTGGCCCCTTGCTCAGCTCCAGCTCTGTTCCTTAATTTGACACCTGATCCCAAGTTATGATTACAGTGACTAAACACAATGGAGCAGAGCTGTAACTAACAGTTTTTGCATCCAAGGCAAGTAGCAGAAGCCATGCGTGGTACAAATGGCACAAAACAAAACATGGAGGCTGTTCAGGGGGAAGGGGAGTAGGGCCAGGCCCAGGAGAAAACACACCTCCAGGAAGTCCAATGGGAGAAAGGAGCACAGACCAGCTGCAAACTTTGGATTTTGACTAATTAGCTTTGCAAATAAGGGAGTATGCTATGTTGTCCCTAAGATGGTGGACAGGCGAGGGCTCTTAGGACCCCCTAAATGTGGGTCCCCAGGGACAAGCCCCCATGTTCCCAACACTGGTTATACTTTTGATCTAGGGTCACAGTTAAAAGGTGAGGAAACCAACAGACAGATCAATGTAGAGTCATTTAACCTTTTTTTTTTCTTTTTTGGAGGGGGAAAGGCAGGGAAATTGGGATTAAGTGACTTGCCCAAGGTCACACAGCTACTAAGTATTAAGTGTCTGAGGCTGGATTTGAACTCAGGTCCTCCTGGCTTTAGGGCCGGTGCTCTATTCACTGTGCCACCTAGCTGTCCCCATTTAACCCTTTTAAGCCTCAGTCACCCCATCTGTAAAATAGGGTGTTGTAAGGAGTTTTCATTGTTGTTAGTCCTCTGACATGCTTTCTATTCCTAAAAGTTGAATATTTCTTCTTCGAGAAGTAAACTGACCCCTCTAGTGTCTGTGACCTCAGTGGTGTGGATGCTGCTCCCTTCACAGACACAGATTGCAACTTCTCCATGATTTGGCAACATGTTTGGAGGGAGTTCCTGGGGCTGAAACATCTGTCACCTCGAGGCCAGTTTGGAGCTCTTTGAACCAAACAGGGCTGGTTCTCAGACAACAAAAATCCAGCCTGTCACCAGGTGCACACAGTGAGCCTCTCCAGGCTCAAGCAGGACCTGCCAGAGGCTGACATAGCCCTGGACACCCTGGGTCCTCTCCACACCAGGATGAGGCATCACAGGCTGTTGGTGGAGGTGCCGATGTGTGAAAGTAACTTCAGAAAATCAGCCCTCCACATCAGAATCTCATCAGTTTCAAAGACTGAAATCTCCATTTCTGACGCATTTCCAAATTTCTTCGTCAAAGTGCTCAGAGCAGGCCCTGCTTAGAAGTGTCCCTCTCAGCCCATCTCCTGGCCCTGGGCCAGCAGAGGAAATGCTGCTCAAGCACTTTTGCCCATTCCTAGGGAGGAAGAGAAGCCTCCCTGAAGTTCGTGAGTCACAGGACACATTTCTGAAACATGAGGTCGTGCTTTTACAACTGGTCTTCATCAGAGGCTTTTCAAGTCTGGCCAAAGTGTCATCCTTTCTAATGACTCATCAGGAAGACCCTGCAGACCGTGGTTTTTTCCCGGCTTATCATTTTCACATCCTCTAGGGGGAAGCTGTTCTTCTTCTGAAGGCCAACCCATCTAGAGATGGCTCGGAACCATCCTTTTCTGCTCTCTCTCTCTTCATTACATGAGCATCAATTCATCAGGCTGTCCAAGCTCTGTGATTAGGAAAGCAGAGCCATCTGCTTAGTATTGAGTTTGATGGACTGTGATGGAACAGGGCACCTCCCCAGACGGGGACCAGCCCGATCCCTGCTCAGCCTCATGGGAATGAAAAGGGGGAGGGGGTAAGGACTCTTCCAGAGACAGGTTTCATGCTTTTCATTATCCATCTTCCCTTCTGCCCTGGTAGGCACTATATGATGCCACATCCTGGCCATAGGGACTGGGCTAATCCAGGTACTTCAAGGGTGGCTCTCAGAATCAAAGTCTCTCTGAGCCAGAGGGGACCCCAGAAGACATTCAGGTAAAACCTCCACCTGCACAGGACTTCCTGGGCAGGAGAAAGCCTTCCAGGTGCTCTCCCAGGCTCTGCTGGAAGAGAAATGCTCCTCTGTGGTGGGAGACAGTGAGGAGCTGACCACAAAGACCTGACCTCTCTTTGTCCCCTCCAGAATGGCTCTTTTTCTCCCCTAAGCTATCTTTATATGCACAGGTGGTGATAATAGACAGAACCAAATGGGAAAACCTCACATATACAGTCACCACAGGGCTTTCCCCAGGGACCAAGGAGCAGAAACTAAAATCTGGGGCAGCTGGGGAAACTAGAAGGAAGATAAATCTAAACTCTCAGAGGTGCTTTTCAGTTCAATTCAACAGGCATTTCTTTATTATCTATTTTGTGTAAGATGACGGCAAAGCAATGGTCAAGAGCATGGTGTGAGGAAAGCGGTGCTGACTATACAGGCAGGGACCCTGGGTTCAGATCCCACTTCTGCTGCTTACTACCTTCAAGGCTTTGGGCATCACTTCCCTGAAGCCCAGAGAAGTTTCCTGGAATTCACATTCTGCTCAGTAAGGGAGATGGGGAATTCTAGGCAATGATGCATTGAATAGGGAATCAATGGACAGTATAGACTCCATTAAGAGAGATGGAGGATCTATAGGTAGGGGACCACTGAGTTATATTCTTGCTGGTCAGGCCACATTGGGGTATTGTATCCCAGCTCTTGGAGGCCCATTTTAGGTGGGACATATATAAGATGGGGAGTTTCTAAGGCAACAGGATGGGGAAGGATCTCAAAACATGAAGTTCTTTGAGGGCTGAGACTTTTTTATTTGTCTTCCTATCCTCAGCATGGTGCTTGGCACACTGTAGGCTCTTAATAATACCTATTGCTTGCTTGCTTGGGATTGCGTCATTTGAAGATAAGTTCAAGAAACTAGGGAGTGTTAATCTGAAGGAGGAATGTGAGAGAGACATCGAGTATTTAATGGACATTGGCTTCAGAAGATGGAACCAGGAGCAATGGGTAGAAGACACCAAGAGGCAAATTCAGACTTGATACCAGGAGCGAAACCTGCCCTCCTATTATAGCTGTTCTAAAGAGACATGGCTTGCTTCCCAGGGTAGTGAGCTCCCCATCACTGGAGGTCTTTAAATCAAGGCTGGATGACTACTTGTCAGGCGTCTTGTCCATCCAAGTCTGAGGTCTGGGCTTGAACCCTTGGCATCTGTTCTCTCCTCTACAAAATGATGAGATTGCCCTGGGACCCCAAAGGTCCCTTCCAGTATTATTAACAATAATTTTAAATGCATTATCCAACATATTCAGATGCCAGGAATAGGTTTACCTCAGAGCAGGGATTCTTAACCTTCAGCTTTGAATTTTTAGAAATAAATATTTTGGTAACTTTATTTCAATATAATTGGGTTCCTTTGTAATCTCATGTATTCTGTTTCATGTGTTTAAAACATTCTGAAAGGGGATTTCCTAGGTTATCAGAGAGGCGCTTGAGAGGCCACAGAAGGAGGAACTGTTGACTGTGTGAGCATGAGAGGATCATTGTACCTCCCCCAGCCCCCAAATCCAAATGCAGTCTTTTGCTGGGTCCAGACTTACAGTGAGCATGTAGGTAGCACAGCAGATAGAGCACTGGGCCTGGAGTTCAAATCCCATCTCAGACACTAGATGTGTGACCCTGGGCAAGTCACTTCACCCTGTTTGCCTCAGTTTCCTCATCTGTAAAATAAGCTGGAGAAGGAAATGACAAACCACTGCAGGGTCTTTGCCAAGAAAACCCCAAATGGAGTCTCGCAGAGTTAAACACGATTTAAATGAATGAACAACAAGGGCCCACAGAACCACGAAGGCTGTCCTAGGTGCTCCCTGTGGCTGTTCCCCTGAGCTATGTCTCTTTTTTTTTTCAAATCTGTGTCCTCTGCTCCAGCCCTAACCCAAGATTCTCCCCAGCTCCACAGTCCCTAGAGAAACACTGACTTTTCTTTTCTGCCAACTGCACTCCCTTGTACATTCAGAACAACACAGCTCTTTCAGGCATCCCCTGACTTAGCCCTTCCCTTGGTCTGAAATCTCCCTTTGCCCATCCCAGCCCCTCCCCCAGCCCAAGGCCACCACCTTTAGGAAGGCAGCTCCGTTTCCTCCTGATTACAGGAGAAGGGCTCCATGTCTCACTTTTTTTTTTTTTTCATAGCTTAGTTGATCAACCTACATCTGCACATTCTGGGGTCTGTTTCCTATGGCCCTTATCTTCCTCCCTGGTTTCTCCCATCCTCACTCCTTTGAGAAACTCCCACCAGTGTCTCTGTTTATCATCAGCTTATGTCTTGTTCCCTTGAACCTCTCTTGGAATGGTTTCATGAACAATTCCCTCAAGCTTTTCGCAGCTCAGTTTCCCAGCATTGTTGGCCTATGAGGTCTTGGGCCATCCTGGAAACCCCCTCCTCCTCTCTAGAATTGAAAGATTCTCTCACTTGCGGATTCATGTTACAGAAATACAAAAGATGGCTGCCATCTTGTTCTGGGAAGGCTTTCATTGTCTAACCAGAATAGCAGATCCTAAGAGCTGGAAGGAATATCACCTGGCTAATCTCAGCCAAATCCAAAGGAGTGCCCTCTATAACATGCCAGACCAGTGGTCACCAGCCTCTTTGATATATGGAAGCAAATTTGTCATCTTGTTGATTACTTTTGATTCAGTACCTACTGTGTGCAATGTACTCTGCCAGGTGCTCAATTATCATTGTTCATGCCTACATGGAGCTTGTAACTGAGTGTGGACAGAAGTGACCTCAGTCATTATACTCTAAGACAGCTACTGAATACCTGTAGTTCACAACAAAATCCTAACCAGTGATTTCATTGGCTTAGGACACTTCAGATGTGTCTCCCAGCCAACCTCCTCCAAAGCATGGGCCACACGATGCTCTGTGTGGCCGGCCCATTTTAGCCTTCATTCATGCTTACTCTTCCACATAGGTGTCTTCTTACCTCTGGACACACTGGATCCCAGCGTGGGCTCCCTGAGAGCAAGGCTGTTTTGTGTCTTTGTACCCCAGCAGAGAGCACGACACTGATTTACACACCATAGGTGATCCACCGCTTTTGGCTTAAGTGAACTGAGAATGTGGGATTGCATGGAGGAGACGGCATGGGAGCTGATGAGGCAGGACTTCGTCCTTCTTAAACTCTGCATTGCCCCGGGCTCTGGTCACGTCCCTGGGCTTGGTGGAGAGTTAAGAAGTATTTCCCTTTGTTGTTGTCACACACAGAGTTTACATTATTGTAATCAATATACAAGCAGGTGCTGGGGATACAAAAGTATAAAACCAATCCTTGCCTTCAAAGAGTGTTCTGTGTACTTTGGGATGCAACACGTACCGAGGTGAGGAAATATAAGGCAGTCTAAGGCTGCAAACAGAGGACACTGGAGGTCTCAGTAAGGCCTCCCAGGGCCGAGTCAGAGCTTGAGCTAAGTCTTCAAAGGAGCCAAGGACTTGAAGAGATGGAGGTGAAGGGGGGGCCAGTTCCAGTCTTGGGGAACAGGAGATAGAAGGAGAAGTCCAGAAAACAGATTCTGGGTGGGGGTTGGCTGGAATGCACAATGTCAAAGGGGGAAGAATGTGAAATCCTTCTGGGACAGTTGGTGGGAACCAGATTATGAAGATTTTTAAGCATCAGACCAAAGAATTTGGCTAATATTCTAGAGTGGCAGTATCAAATTCAAAGAGAAATACAATGCTGTGGATTCCCTTCCAGTGACATATTGACTTAGAGAACCACAAACGAGCCTCATGTATGTTGTGATCTGGCTTGGCTGCGCTTACGGGTTCTGTGGGTGGGGTGACAGCTTGGTTCTAGAGGTGCTAGAGGGAGTGTGGCTTTAGGAGGGCTCATCATCATCTTTAAAACCAAAAGGTGGGCTGGATCGTTTTTCAGCTCCATCCTCCATGCTCATACATACCTCAGCACCCCTTTTACACAGTCACCTTCTGAAGGAGAACTTATCTCTGTATCTCTCCCAGCTCTTTTCTTTATAGTGTCTAGGACATTACTCATTGTTTGTTCAGCTGAGTTGAAAAAACTCAGTCTTGAATCTGGAAAACCGTCTTCAGCCCATGGTCATTTACTCTCTGTGTGACTTTGGGTAAGTTAGCTAACCTCTCTGGGCCTCTGTTCCCTCCACCATCATGCCTACTATGTGCCGAGCACTGTTTTCAGAATACAACGTCCGAATGAAAGTCTTTGCTCTCAGAGACTAGAGTCTATCAGACTAGGTCACTTCTGAGGCCCCTTCCGGCTGCATTCTGTGATCCTAAGATCCTAGCTGGCTTGGCCACCTCTTCTCCTTTTGTGGATAATCCCTGACACCCCACAGAAGCCACAGAGGATTCAGCAGAGCCACCCCTCTGACTCAGCCGTCTGCCACAAGAAAGCTAAGCAGGGCAAGCCTGCAGAATCCCCCTCCTAGAGACAAGATGGGCCTGGAACGAGAGCTGCTCAGAGTTTTTCACACTGTGGTGAAGACCATTTTTATTGACTTTCTGAATAAAACTTTACCTACAACAATAAAAGAGGTAGAGAAAAATATGAGCTGTCATGGCAAGCATGTAAAAACTATCCAGCATATAAAATGCTACAGCCCGAGTTACGTTATAGAACTGCCATCTGTCAGCGACTTTCTGACCCACGGCACTGAGGACCTGTCGGAAGCTCAGCTCCCCTCCTTGGGCCAGGGGAGTCCGGCCCCCAGAGCAGATGGTGGGTGAAGCAAGAGCAGTCGGTCCTCACTGGGGGCAGGGAGGCTGCTGGTGGCCGACCTTCCAAGAGAGCTCCTTTGGTCCTCATGGCTCTGAGAGGAAGGGAATAGCAGTGTTACTAGCCTGATTTTACAGGGGAAGAGACTGGAGTCTGAGTGGTTCACAGAGCAACAAATCTGGAGCCCAAGGGGACCTAGAGGGCATTTTGTCTTCCCCATCATATTTCAGAAAAGGAAACTGAGGCCTAGAGAGGTAACAGGACTTGCACAAGGTCAATCACAGGACTATAGAGTCAGGGCTGGAAGGGACTCAGAGGTCATTGAGTTGGGCCCTTTCATTTTGCAGATGTGGAAAGTGAGGCCAAGAAAAGTGAAAAGAGCCACCCAAATAAAACAGGTTATAAATGGCCAAGTCAGAATTCAAACCAACGTCCTGTGAATCAAAGATCCCAGGGATGTCCCTGCATTGCAGTGTGGGAATGGGTGTCCCTCTGCCTGCAGAGACACAACTGGGAAGTGTCCTAGTCAGTGCTCAGCCAAACTGTGGGGCCTCCCCGACCACAGAGAAGGCTGTGCTGCCTGGGTCTGGGTCTCCAGCAGAGCGCATCAGAAACCTTATTGCACTTGTGAATGGACGCCCATGGGCATTTTAAAAGTCACACCGAGGTAGCCCTCTTATTACTCCCTGGGAGACAAGAAGCTCTCGAGGGCGGGTCCCATTTTGTCTCAGACCTCAATACCCATTTGCACCCCTACAGTACTCTGCCTACAGTGGGTGCTTAATAAAAGTTTTCTTCCCCCCCAAAAATAGCTTATGTGGCATATTATAGGAAGTACCCTACACTTAAGCATTACATACCAAGTGTTATATTTCATAGGGGATTATGTAACGAATGCAGAGAAGGATCTCTTAAGCCACAATGGCTGACCTTCCTTCCTCTCTTTCTCCTTTTCTCTCTCCTTCCCTTCCTTCCTTCCTTCCTTCTTTCTTACCTTCCTTCTTTCTTACCTTCCTTCCTTTCTTCCTTCCTTCCTTTCTTCTTTCCTTCCTTCATTCCTTCCTTTCTTCCTTCCCTCCTTCCCTCCTTCCTTCCTTCCTTCCTTCCTTTCTTCCTTTCTTCCTTCCTTCCTTCTTACCTTCCTTCCTTCCCTCCTTCCTTCCTTCCTTCCTTCCTTCCTTCCTTCCTTCCTTCCTTCTTACCTTCCTTCCTTCCCTCCTTCCTTCCTTCCTTCCTTCTTTCTTTCCTTCCTTCCTTCCTTCCTTCTTTCCTTCCTTCCTTCCTACCTCCCTCCTTCCCTCTTCCTTGCCTCCTTCTTTCCTTCCATCCATATGCTATTCAATTCTGTAAGCATCTATTATGTACCTACTTATGAGGCATTAGGGATGTAAAGACAGACTTCTCCTTTGTGTGGGACCCCCAGGGAGCTATTCCCCTCCCAAACCTTATTTCTGGACAATTATGCTTATCTGAGTAAATTATAGGAATTCCATTCAATAAACACTTATCAAAGACCTGGCATAGGCTGGGGCTTGTGCCCAGTTGGCTGCTGCTCTTCTTGCTTGCGAGCCCCCAGCAGACTGTAAGCTCTGTGAAGACAGAAGCTTCTAAGGCTGGTCATGTTTTCATGACCAACATAGTAGGTGATTGATCAGTTCTTACTGAACTGATCACCTACTTTCTATAAGCAGGAAATAAATCTTTGAGTTACTGTCTTGCCAAAGACAATGACAGCACAAGCAAATTCAGAGAATCAGACTAGCCTAGTTTTAATAGATGGTAGAAATGGAATATAAATTCACATTGGACAACCTGGTATAGTTTTCTGCTAGAAATCTCATAAAGAAAAATAAACCCATATTTGCCAGTATCTGATTATTCCAAAGCCTTTGGGACTGTCCCCAAATACTCCATCATCCTTCATGGAAAACCAGGAAACTTCTCAAAGAACAAGGAGAGCTGAACAGCCAGGAGGGCTCTTTCCATCTCTGTTTGCCATTTAGAAAAACTGGACTCTTGGGGTAAAGGATAAAAATGAAAACGTGGAGCAGAAGATGCACAGAAGGCAAGCAGATCTCTGGTCTTCAACATTCTTCCACTTGCCTCTTTGGGGTGAGCTGACAGCTCCCTCTGCCTTCTCAAGCTTTGACCCCCAAAGTCATCTGATCAGTGGATATTGAATGATGACTGATTACAGGTCATCATTTAACCCATGGTATTAACAAGAGAATCATCCTTTCAAAGAGAATGAGAACAGTCCTGGGTTTCTTTCGTGGTTTCACCGTCCATAAACAACAGAGTACCTTTTCCAAAATATAAAATTGGGGCAGCTAGATGGTGCAGTGAATAGAGCACTGGCCCTGGAGTCAGGAGGACCTGAGTTCAAATTTGGCCTCAGATACTTAACACTTACTAGCTGTGTGACCTTGGGCAAGTCATTTAACCCCAATTGCCCTGCCTTAACCCCTCCCCCCCAAAAAAGACAAAATACAGGACCAGTGCAGGGAAAAGCAACATGGAGATGATAGTGGATTACATCGAAATAAGTCCAGAGAAAAAAGAAATGCCGCAATTGTAGCTACGGTAGGACATGATTGTTCTATTTAATCTGTTTAGGCTTAGACCTAATGGAGGCTTTTCCTTCTTTTCCCAGGAAGCCCAATTAGCTTCCCATGAAGGTTTCTGATTTGTTTTCCAACAGGAAGGAAACAAGCATTTATTATTAAATGCCTTCTATGTGACAAGCACTGAGTCAAACACTTTACAAATACCATATCATTTGATCCTCAAAACAACCCTGAGAAGCAGGCACTAGCATTAGCCCCATTCTACAGCTGAGGAAACTGAGGCAAATACAAGTTAAGAGACTTGCCTGGGGTCACATACCCAGGAAGTATTTGAGGTAGGATTTGAACTCATGTCTTCCCAACTGCAGGCCTAGCCCTGTCTGTTATAACGCCTATTTATGATAGAATGTAGACTCCTTGAGAGTAGAGACAATCTTGTTTTTGCCTTTGTGGTGATGTGGATGACGATGGTGATGGTGATGGTGATGATGATGATGTGGATGACAATGGTGATGGTGATGGTGATGATGATGATGTTGATGATGATGGTGATGATGATGGTGATGATGGTGATGGTGGTGATGATGGTAACTAGAGCTTATAGCCTCACCATCTTGTACAATGGCCTGTACATAAGGGCTTAATAAATGTGTGTTGATGAATTTGGTCATTTATCTCTGCCCTGTGAGTATCTGTGTTTTCCTCTCTCTCAGATAACTCTCCTGGCTTCCCTACAAAAGGGATCCTATGGATGTAATATAAGTGACTAGCCCAGGCAGGATGGATACTAAGGCATCCAATACCAGGCATCCCATGACCCAGGCAAACAAGTCAAAAATCAGCTTCTAGACTTTGCTCTAGTATTTCTCTCTTTTTTTTCTTTTCACAATGAAAAGCCACAATAACATTGCTGAATATGTGACAACAACAACAATAGAAGGAACGGTTGCACAATCCTTCCTAATTAACGAAGCCCGAGTCTTCTTTATCCTGAGTCTGAGCTTCCTTTGGCTCCTGGGAGAGAGTAAATGCATTGATTTGCATTGTTTTAGGCCATTTGTGAGAAGATCCCTCAAGTTGAAAACAAAGGCAAAAATAGAAATCTAAAAGTATGCATTGCAGCCCCTTGTGAGTTCAAACCTGGGAGTTAACATTTCTTCTTTGGGAATACTTTTGGATATTGCTTTTTCAAACTTTTGATCATGGCTTAGATCTGAAACAGATTTTAGAAATGGACCATTAAGAACAATTCCCTCATTTCACAGGTGAGGAAACAGAGGCCCAAAGAGATCAGGTGATTTCCTCAGGTCACATATCTAGGGCCTAAGATGGGATTTCATCCCAGGTCTTCCAGCAGTCTATCCAGGACACCTGATTGTCTTTGAGAAAAGAGGCAGGGATGGCAGATGCACCTTAAAAAACAGAAACAATCATCCACTGTGCTTTACATAGGAACCTGGCACTACTGACCCAGCTCTGGGCATGTTAATACAATTCTGATTTTTTCTCTAGTTGTGAGATATTTTTATATTGATCCTGCCAGACTCCCCAGCCTGATCACACTTGAGACATCTATACTATGGCTGTCTGGGATCAAGGGAACAGCAGATGACATTGCAATGGAGCAAACACATCAAGATGTCCTAACCTGTGGCTTTAGCATAGGACTCCTGGGCACAGAGGGTTCCAATGGAACAAAATGCTGCCAGTTTTGTTTTAATTGAAGGGAAAAAAATATGAGAAAAAGAATCATCATAAGACAGCCCCAAACCCAACGTTTATAGCTTTATAAGGCATCTGCTTCTGTGTGATGCACTTGGGAATGTTTAACTTGGGTTTTGGTATATGATAAACTATTTTTTAAATCATATTTGTCTCATGTTCTTGTATCACAGGGACTTTGATCAGAATGATTCTCAGAGTTAAAGCCATTTTATGAGTTGGGAGGTGTTAAGAAGATCTAGGAAATGTTGTCTTTTCTGGACACGAGTCATCAATCTACAAATTACCAACAGAGCATGGCACATAATAAATGTTGTTCTTTAAAGGTATTTTCCACTATCTTGGAAGTTAAGAACATCATCTCCCCAGGGCAACAGGAGCATGAACACTTTTAGGAAGAAGGATTCATTGCGTGTTCTTGTTCCTTGAGATGGTGTCATTTTCTAACTGAATGCCCAAGGACCTTGAAGAGGGCCATACGCATTAAAAGTGAGGAATCAACATTAATCTTAATGCCTGACTCTAAATCTGAGGTAGTTCTATGCCCACTTTTAAAAACATGTCTGTGGTGGCTGGTTTGCTCCCCTTGCCTAACCCTCTGGTGATCAGCCTCGGGAGAATGTCCTGACTGCTCTGTTATTGCTGAGAGTCGATATTTGCCCTCTCTAGCTGAAGGTCTTGCTTGCTACATCATGGGATCTCTCCAAGGTAGACATCAGAAATGAAGGTGCCAGTCAGGGTGTTTCAGTCAATGTTAGGCAGCAGATCATGGGTGACTGAATTGGATGAGGGCAGTGGGAATGGAAAGGACTTTGTGAGAAGGAATGAGCAGTGACTGGACATTAGGGGGGAGCAGCAAGAAGAAGATAGAAGATTCACGTGGCTGTCATGGGGTTTACTTTTTATTTTGACAAGCAGAATCTGACAGTTTCATCTCAGCATTTTCCAGGTGGTCATGATCGCCAACCAGCAAGGAGATGTCCATTTGTGAGGAGGAGGAGGAGTTCTGTTTCCTTGTCAAGACTAATTCTACTTCCTCTGGGCATGACTCAGGTCCTGCCCTGCTCCTTCAGGACCCTGCTCTCCCAAGTCAACTGCTCCCTAGTTACGCCCTCCTTTTCTGCCTACAAAGAGACCTAGTCTTCCTTATCCTAAAAACTGAACCTGAAACAAAACTTGCTTTAACTTTCCTTCCACCTCAGGCTACTGTCCCATCTCTCTCCTTCCCTGGAAGAGAAACACGCACCATCACCTTTCTTCCCAAATCTATCCCCCTCTCAAAGTACACTCATTATGTGTGTTCAGGTCATTCTTCCAAGGACCCAGGCTTGAAACATCGGAGCCATCTTGGATGACTTTTTTGTGCTCTCCGTGTGTTCTCCAAGTTAGTTTGGATTCCGCTCCACAGCCAACTGTCCAATCAGCAAGCATTTAAGCGCTTACTCTGTTCCAGACACTGTGATCAATGACTGGGATACAAATCCCAGGTGTCCCCAAAGTCTTAGTGCAGTTTTATGCTACTAAAACTGCTCTAAGACTTTAGGGACAACCTCTACTATAATAAGGATGATGACAGATAATGATACTGCTTATATTCTAATAGTAAAGACAACACAGAGGCAAGCTGAGAAGCCTGCGTGGGGAGAGGCACCCACATGGTAGTGAGAGGCTGAGAATAAGAAGGAGAGCTGGGAGAGTAATGAGGGCTAGCTAGGCTAGGATCTTCCTCAGAATGAAGATTCCTAGAAGAATTCACCAATGGGAGAAGAGGAGCCCCAAGGTGGAGGGATCTTCCAAGGTGAGAAGGAAGCTGAGACTTCACAGCCATGTCCTGAGAGTCAGAATTGGAACCAGGACAGGAAATGATCTCACAAATTGACCCCTTCTCCATTTCTTCTCCTCCTACCATAACACCAGAGTCTCAATCCTTGCATAATGGTCTCATAACCAGTCCCTCCTACTCCAGGCTCTTCCTCCAATGAATCTCCCTAAATACAGCCCTGATGCCCACACTCCCTTACTCAGAATCTCCAGGGACTCTTCATGCCCCACTGAATAAAGCTGAAATTCCTTCCTTACTAGGACTTGCAATACCATGCCTGTGTTTCTCATGTCCTACATCGCTGCCATGCTGGTTTACTCACTCTTTTCCAAGTATATCCCAATGTTTCCTGCCTCTGCCAGCAGAACAGATGCTGCTCCTCCCTCAGTCCCTGTCTGTCACACTTCCTCCCAGGCTTTATGATCAGCTAAAATGCTGCTAATATAACCAGGGTGATTTTGTTACTACCACGTTAAATCTAAAATGCAAGTTACAAAAAACAAACCAGGTATCAAATGTTCATAGTTACTCTCTTACGCTTCTTTGTATATTGGAATGTTTGTGTTTGTTTATAATTAAAAAAAAGCCCAAAAGTTGATTCAAATAAAGCCTTCCCAGTTCACCAACCATCCATCTACTCTCCCTCCTCCAAATGAATGTAGCCTTTCCTCACTGTTTGTCTCTCAGTCTCCTCTCCCCAGGGAGGTCAAAACTCCTTGAGTTCAGGGATTGTTTCCTCCGTTTTCCTCAATAAACCCATTCAGTGGTTTCAGCATTCTGGACTGATGGGAAATGCTAGTTTATTATTCGGCTCCACTTCGAGGAAATCATCTGCTTTTCTATGGTCACATTTCCTGCTTCCAACTTAAGCCACAATTTGCTGCTGAAAACCCGGCTCCCCACACTGCACAGGATCACTTGGCTGAATGGGAATTAATAGGGGTGAGGTAAAAATCATACACTTGGGTTCAAAAAATCAACTTCACAAGTACCAGATGGAAGAGGCGGGGGCTGACACAAGTTAAAAAAGAGATTACGGAAGAATTTCATGTATAACAAGCTTAATGAGAGTCAATGGTGTGATAGGGCAGCCAAGCCAAGCCAATGCAGCCTCAGAATGTGCTAAAGAAGCCTAGTGACCAGAGATCATGGAAGTGATCAGGGGAGCATGGGACAGCACTCGCTATGTGCAGAGTGTTTACTAAACAATTGTTGAAGAATTGTTCTGGTTGGACCATGTGTAGAATAGATTATTCAGCTTTTTTTTTTTTGCCCCATTTTAATAAAGGCATTCAAGAGTCATAAATTTAGAACTAAAAGGACCTTGAAGGCGATCTGTCTAGTCAGGCCCTCTCATTTGACACATGTGGAAACTGGGACTAAGGGTCTGAGGTGAGATTTGAACCCAGGTCTGGTGACTCCAGAGCCTGCCTCCCTGGAGAACAGCCAGGATGAAAGAAGGAAAGCCAGGCTGGGGAGGGGGTGTCAAGAGAAAGGCTTCATATGTAGCAGGAAGAGAACAGCCTTCAGTGGAGGGGCCATGCTGGGTTCTTAGCAGGCTGCCATCAGGAAGAAGGGGTTAGACACGGGCAGTAATATTGCTTCTTTTTGATTAAGCTGTTTCCTTCTTTGCCCCGTAGGGCAGGAGAAATGCATGAAAGTTCCCAAGAGCCAGATTTAGGTTTGATACAAGGAAAAGCTTCCTAATCTGTGGTTAGGCGAAGGCTTGGCATACAACAGACACTTAATAAATGCTTATCCATGATTTAGTGTTTGAGTAACAAGTGAAGCTCTCCTAAGGTGAAGAAGCTGTCTTGGGAGGGGCTAGGTTGCCTTTCACAGGAGGTTGTTGAGCAAAGGCTGGAGGTTGAGTGTGTTATAGAGAGAATTACTTCCAGGCATGAACGGGACCGTATAATTCCTGGGATCTCTTGCATCTGGGAGATTCTTGATTTCTGACTCTTTGTGGGTCCACCTGTTGTCTTTCTTAAAAAATAAAACAGACAAAAATCCAAAGAACATTGAATTTGGAGTCAGGGGTCCTGAGTCTGCATCCCTGATAGTTGTGTGAGCTAGGCAAAATCTCTTCACCTCCCCAGTCCTCAGTTTTTCTCCCTGTAGAATGACATAGTTGGACAAAACCACCTTGAAGGTCCTTCCAGCTCCCAGGCCAACATTATGTGAGAGCTGCTGGCTGAATCCTCCAGAAGAAAATGGTCAGGCGGGCTGACTAGGGTCTTTTGGGGAAAATCTCAGCACTGCCTTTTAATTGGAGCTTGGTTCTGGGAAGTCCCATTGGCTCTTTTCACACGGTTGTTTGTTTTCGCTAGCTCCCCTGACAAAGATTTCATGCCAACAACCATAGACAAGCATGTCAATTTGTTAACAAATTTGACCAAGTCTTTTCTTTGGCAATGGCTTGGGGTGGGGTAAGGGGTGGGGGGCTGCTCTCCTTGAAACTATTCTTGAAACTGCATCCTTCACAAAACGACTGAGTCTTTTATTCCGTGGCAGAAGGACAGAAGTCCAAACAACCATTAGGAAAAGGCACAAATACAGAAGTTTGTGGTGTTTGTCCTTCATTTTCAAAGCTGACCATGGCATCAGGGAAATGATGACATGGTTTGTGGTTGACTTTACTTTGAGTGAGGGAGGGCTGTGCAAGGTCACCAGCCTTACTTTCTCCTCCAGAGCCACTTGGGTCCAGTGGTCTGAAACTCATCAGGATGACTGGAGATGGCCCAGGATGCAATGGGAGACCTTGGCCCTTGTAGGTCTTCCAAATACAAAGCAGGAAGGACTTTATTTTGGGGGGGTGTTCTGCCACAAAATTGTGCCATGCTTGTCAAGGATGTTAGAGGTGTGATCAGGCTTTGATACTTCAAAGAGGGGCTCCCACCCTCTCCATGAAGTCCACAGTGAGGACTGTCCTGAGTGGGGCTGGGTAGCACAATGGCCAGAGTTAGGAACACTTGAGTTCAAACCTCACATCAGCTACTCCCCAGCTGTGTAAGCCTGGGCAAGTCACTTAATTTCTGCTTGTCTCATCTGTAAAATGGGGACTTCTGAGGATGGCTGTGAAGATAACATTTGTAAAGTGCTCTGTGAACCTTAAGATGCTTTATAAATGTCGGCCACTGATACTGTGATGCTTCTAAATTTAAAAGGCATTTCATTTAAGTAGAGAGAGTTAGACCATTCTCTGTGACTCAAGGCCAAAAACAGATAGTGTAGATTTTCCTAAATAATTCATAGAAAAGGAATTCAATTCTGTTATGAGTGCCTCCCACGCATAAGACACTGTGAAGATTTAAGGGGAAACTTATTTGAAAGCTCCTACGGCCTCTACAATCATCATCAGTCAGTCAAATCTATCTATCTATCTATCACCTATACAGCATTCACATTTTGCATAAGGCTTGTTTTGTTTTGTCTTTTAGAGATGCAAAGACCCTCGTATGCCCTTTAGCAAGAGGTCCTTAACCTTCCTTCTGTTCATTTGTTTGTGCTTTTTTTTAAACCACATTTTAACATAATTGATTTCCTTTGTAATCCCATATGTTTTGTTTCATGCATTTAAAGACATTATTCTGACAAGGGGTCCACAAGACTGTCAAAAGAATCCATGATGCACAAAAAACATTAAACTAATCTTTGTCTTGTACAGATGGGGAAACTGAGCCACAGACTGAGAGATTACTTGTCCAGGTTCCCTAGGGGACAGGCCTGAGATTAGAATCAAGGCATGCTGATTCCCAGTCTGGGGCATTTCTGTTTTCTCTTTAAAATGTTTCCTCTATGACAACTGATACTTTTCTGAAAGTTTCAAAAGCTGTCTTCTAATTTCCAACACAATAAACAAACCATAATCCTTTTGCTCTGAGGGTGTATTTGGGAAAGAAGCCAGCTCTGTTATCAAGACTTTCCTGAAAATGGTTTTCAGTCAGGCTCCATTTTGATGAAATAGTTAACAAATATCTTCTGGGGTAACTCCTAGGAGCCTTCAATGACATTGGGGTTTGCCAGGACAGATTGCCCCCAGCCAATAACGCCTGGGACTGGGGAAGCAAGAGAAAAGCTTCTCAAAATCCAGAGGAAGTTGCAAAGCTGGCAAAAAGCACCCTGGGCTGAAACTGAACAGGGTGAGCCATGGACAGCCACCCTCAGATGTTCTCTGAAAGTTAATTGGGTCCATAAATGACCAGACCCTCCTGCAATCACTGATGATGCTCTGATCATGCATGGGCTCATCCCGTGTGTTATGAGAAGCATCATAAAAAAATAAGCTCATCCCTTCATGCTGTCTCCTATTATATCCTACATAAATGCATGAGATACCAGAGAGGAAAAAAGCATGTCGATATTCTAGAGTCCTATAATTTTATAGAGATGCAAAAGGAAGCATCTGGTCCCTGTACTATCTTGACTGCTACTTTTTTTGAGGGGATGCAGAGGTGGTAATAGCACCTGAGTTTTTAGGCAGCTAGGTGAGTCAGTGAAGATAGAGGCAGGAAGATCTGAGTTCAAATCCTACTTCAAATGCCAGATGTGTGACCCTAGGCAAGTCACTGTCTCAGTTTCTTCATCTGTGAAATGAGTTTAACAATAGCACCCACTTCACAAAGATTTTAGGAGAATCAAGTAAGAGAACATATTCAAGGTGCTTTGTAGATGTTAAAGTGCTATGGGGTTATTTGGGCTGTTTTAATTGCAAGAATAAAGTCAAGTTTGTAATTTTTAAATGACATGCATTTTAAAAAGCTCTACAATTTTGCCATTTTAATTATCCAAGGGGGTTCTCTTAATTTCTTAACTAGATAACAGAATCTTGACTTTTAGGGTACAACTGGGAAGGGTTAGAGAGGACAAGCAGAAAAGCAACAGAAGAATCTACTGCTTGCCATGGGCCCAGCAGCAAAGCCCAGGTGGCCCTCGGGTGTCAGGTGCACAGTTCAACAGTGAGCCTGTCCTCAAGCTTGGCTGCCCTAACAGAGCCTTGGAGGGTCCAGAGTCATCTCCATCCCACAACGGAACATCTGAGGACTTTGGTGGAACAAAGAATGATGTTTGCCCAGATGATGACATGTAGATGAACGGGCAGTTTGCTGAGTTGGTCCGTTGGCACATTTGTCTTGGCTAGTCACTGTAGATGGACAAGCGAGCTGGACACAGAATTGAATGCTAGGAGGACAGAGGGCTGGATCAAATCTGGGACACTGCACACTATTTTCCATGCTCAACAAATGTTCCCTGATGTAAAATGTATCATCTTTTTAACACCAATATGCTCATGGCAATGCCATCTGGCTGTGAATCATGGACCATCCCAATCTCAGAAGAATCTAAATCTCAGCTGACCCAAAAGACGATGAAGAGATACATGGAAGGTATGCGTGGGCAACAGGGCATCTCCACTCACACCTCACATGCAAAAATGAGCCAGAAGATTTATTCAAGCACATATGGGGCTGGAAAAGGACACAGGACAGTCGTGAAGCAAGATCAGGGTTGAGGAATGATGGAAGTCTTACTTGAGAGTCACAAAATGTTAAAATATGAAAGACTCCAGTACCTTTGGATAAGATGCTGGATTTAGAGTCAGAAAGACCAGAGCTCAAATCCCACCTCAGACACTTACTAGCTGTATCACCTTTGACAAGTCACTGTGCCTCAGTTTCCTTAGGTGTAAAATGAGATTAATAATAGCAAACAATATCATTATGAGGGTGAAATGAAAGAATGCGTGTGAAGTGCTTTGCAAACAACCCTCTGTACACGTACTAGTCATTATGATGAAGAGGCACAAGAAACAGGGAGCTGGCTTTAGAGTCAAGAACACTCGGGTTCAAGGCCTGCCTTGACACATTCTCATAGTATGACCCTGGGCAAGTCACTATAAATTGCAAAGAAAATGCCAACTTGCATTGGAAGAGGGAAGGATTCACTGAGAGTTATCTAGGCTGATAAAATCCCAGATCAGGTCAGAAATAACAGTAATAATTATTATCATCATCCTTACCATCATCACCATCACATCAGCATCATCATCACCATCACCATCACATCAGCATCATCACCATCACCACCATCACCACCATCACCATCATCATCATCACCATCATCAGCATCACCATCATCATCACCACCATCACCATCATCACCATCACATCATCACCATCATCATCATCACCATCATCATCATCATCACCATCATCATCATCACCATCACCACCATCACCACCATCACCATCACATCACCATCATCATCACCACCACCACCATCACCACCATCACCATCACATCAGCATCATCATCACCACCATCACCATCACCATCACCATCACCATCATCATCACAACCACCATCATCATCATGATTAATGAATCCTTTTTGGAGAATTGATAGAAGGACCTTGATGATACTCCAAGAGGCTAAGAAGGCATGGTGGTTTACCAACTCCATGGACAGAGAAAGTAACAACTTCCAAGGGATTAGGGATCCTCTGACATGCTCACAGAAAGCTGAGAATAGACTCCCTTGGGTGGTTCCCCCTCACTGCTGCCTTCAAGCAAAGGCTGGATGATGACTATTGGGTGTGGCTTGGACCAGATGAGTCCTTTTCAACTCTAAGTTTCTGTGATTTTGATGATTCTATCATCAAAATTGGAAGAAAATTGTAAAGGATTTGAAGGAAAATATTTGGACTCAAATGTCAAACCCATGCATTGCATCTAAACTGTCACTAGCTCCCTACAGAAAACCCTTCAGTCTAAAAGGGTCATATATTGAGAAATGAAAAGGATAACAGAGATGATTTAATGCAGACCTCCCTCCCCTGCCACTATCCAATTTGCAGATAAGGCAAGGAGGCCCAGCAAGGCCTGGGGGTCCCAGGCAGGGCTATGGCTTAACCCTGGGTTCTCTACTTCTAAATCTGATACCTCCCCTTTTCCCTGCAACCACAATGTCCTCTAGAATATGCATGTCCATACTGTGCATTTGTGAGACAAAGTTTATGAAAGGAATCTTGCTGCCTTAGTGCGGATTTAAGAAGAAATGAAGACATACAGCTAAGCACTGGACACAAGTTGCAGCCAGTGACCAAGGCTACAAGGAGAGACGCAAAGCCATTCTCCTATGAAATGTCCTTTCTTTGTACATCTCGTTGGGGCTGCAATATTACAAATTTGGAGCCCTGACTGCCCTTTCCAGAAGGTGGCAAGTCTTTATTTTGAGCACCACCTAGTTATGCACAGGCAAGAAAAAAGATTTCTTCAAAACCATATGACACTTTGACCTTTCTACAGGTCTGCGGAACATAAATGACTTGGAAGAAGCAAGAAAACCCTTCAAGCTCACAAGAATTTAGGTTTTAGGCAGGAAAGAAAATCTGGCAAATGAGACAAAAGAGTTCATTTTCAAGGTAAGAAAGCTTCAACAGAAGGAGCTGACCAGGGCTCTGCTGGCAAACGCCACCTTCCAGCTCATGGAGATGAAAGGAGACAAGGATCATCTTAGTTTAGAGGACACTTGAAATTGTCAGGGAACAATAGGATTGAGGGCTAGAAGAGGTCTTAGAAATCTCCTGGTCTGGCCCCTCATTTTATGAGGGAAAACCCTGAGGTCCAGAGAGGGGAACCCATGGGCCCAAGGTCAACATAGGTAGCAGGGAAGAGATTTGAATACAGATCTTAGAGAATTCCAAATGCAATTCTCTGGCCCTTGCTTCACTCCACCTGCCTTATTCACTCTTCCCAAACCCTTAGCACTTACTCTGATACTAAAATACAAAATCCCTGAATTTTAGAATGAGAGTAGTGTGAGCATGACCAAGCCATAGCTGAACAAGGCTCCTCGTTATACCCTCCTTGACAGGGAGCATCTGCTTTGGAGAGGTAGGAAGCAGCAGGGGAAGAGCCCACCTCCTCCCCAGGCAGCTCCTAGCACTCTGGGATGGCTCTCATTGTTAGCAAGCTCTTGCTGACATCAATCCCAAACTAGCCTGCTTACAGCCCTTACTTGTTACTCCTGGCTCTGCCCTCTTAGATCCTAGACAAGGCAGATCCCACATCCACACAAAAACCGTTCAAGGGCTCAAAAGCTGCTATCTACTAGAACATAATTGGCTAATGTATGGTTTCAATGGCACTTGAGGTCACACTATCTCACCCCAAACTGTCCCCCTATTCTCTGCCATAACCTCATGGTCATCCCAGAGGGCAATTGGCAGCCTCAGTCACCAGAGTCACAATCAAATGGAGATTGCAATATACACTCACATGACATTTTGTTTAAAACTCCAATGTCCAGGGCAGCTTAGGTGGCACAGGTAATAGAGCACTGGCTCTGGAGTCAGGAGGACCCGAGTTCAAATCCGGCCTCAGACACTTAACACACACACACACACACACACACACACACACACACACAAAACTAGTCGTGTGACCTTGGGCAAGTCATTTAACCCCAATTGCTCTCCCTTTCCCCCTTCAAAAAAAAACCCCAACAAAACTGCAATGCCCAAGAGGGATGAAATTTCCAAAACAAATGAATATTGTTGTGCAGCAAGAACTAAGTCTACTCCTCATGGTTTCTGGGTCAGGTCAGTCATGCACTAGCTTTGGGGCCAAAGACCACCAAAAGGCTAAAAAAGCAAGGAATAGATCATACATGATGTCTAACCCAAACCATGAACATCACAGCAGAACAAAGCCAAAGTAGATTCCTGATTGTAAAGAGAGTTCATAGAAATAGTAGCCATCAATTTCATCAACCCACCAACCACCATCTAGGAAGCAGATTTTATGTGCGAGGGAGTCAGGCTCAAAAGTAGTGAGACCTGGGTTCAAGGTCCCCTCTGCCATTCATTGGTCCTGTGATGCTGGGCTAGCGGTTTACCTCCATGGTGCTCTGGACAGATCCATGGGATCTAGGCGGTTTGCTCTCTTTGGAGTTTCCAGCACTGCTCAATTCACAGCTCTAGTCCCTAAACCCATTTCTACGTATCAGGCACTGTGCTAGGCACTAGCTAGCTGAAGACAAAAAAATGAAACCACCATTTTACTCATACTTAATCCTGTTGTTTTCATAGTGATATCTGAGATAACTTCAAGTCTTGTCTTTAGAGTGGTTAGTGCCAGGAGAGTGCACCAGCTGTATGTTTGGGCTGAGAGTGAATGCTGATAATTAACCTCAGGAACTTTGACCATGATTTCAAAAGCTCACAACAGAATAAGAGGACAACATAGTTTAATGAAACAAGGGATAGAAGCAATTACAAAGTATAAAATTTTGATTACACAATATCAAAAGACTTTACATGAACAGAATTAATGCAATTAAGATAATAAGGGAAGCAAGTTACCTGGGGAAAAAAAATCTTTGTACCCTATATCTCTGATAAGGGTCTCACATCCAAGATATGGAGACAATTAACAAAAGTATAAAAGACTAAATGCCATTCCTCAAGAGATAAGTGGGCAAAGGTTATGTGTAAGTCGCAAAATAATTGAAAACTAGTCATGGAACCATGAAAAGAAAGCTCCAAATCACTAATAATAAGAAAAATGCACATAAAAACAAACCTAAGGTATAAACTCACATCCAGTAAATTGACAAAGGTGACAAAAGATGAAAAGAGTTAATGTTAGAGGAGGTGGGGAAAGATAGAGGGATAAGTATTTTCACTGGAGCTGTGAATAAGTGCAACGATTCTGGAAGCGGTCTGTAATAATTCCCAAAAAGGTGACTATCAAGTGTGTATTCTTTAGGCAAATATCCCTAGAAGATCAAGGGCCGAAAGAAAGGTCCCCCTTGTGTTGCTGTGACATGCAAAATATTTATAGCCACTACTTTTTACAGCAGCAAAGAAATGGAAACAAGGTAGATGCCCATCCATCTGGTCAAACAAATTATGGTACTTGAATGTAGTGGAATATTACTGTAAGAACGGTGTCCACAGTGAATACAGAGAAGCCTGGGAAAAGCTCTATGAACTGATCATGCAGTTCATACCCAGAAGAGTAAAGTAAAAAGAGTCAGGAAAACAATTACTACCACAATTAAACAACACAAGAGCAAAAACCAAAAATGAATCAATTAACACTTCAAAATGATGATGAATAGCTTTGACCCCAAGGAGAAATGCAAAATACTGCTCAGAGGTGAAGAATCACGAGTGTGAAACTTTGCATTTAACCTCATCTTTTTTCAATTTGTTTTGTTTCTTCTTTATTATGAGGGAAGGTTCCCTGAGGAAAATTCCCTGATGTTACAGAGGAAGACACTGAGACCCAGACAGGGTCCATACCCACACAACCAGCAAATTGTAGAGCAGTTAAAATAGTCACAAAATCGCTTAGACACAAGCCAAATATTCTGTAATTCTTTCCCCAAAGCGGACAGATGGTTACTTGAGAGTGGAAACCAGCTAGCAGGATGTAGCTTTATGGTCTCAGTTATCTTTATTGGGAGATTGTCTCATTTAAGGTCCAGAAATTAAAAGGAAAAAAGCAAGGCTTATGGTAAGATGCCACTTTTAAGGAAATTCACCACAGATTAGTGCTCAAGTCCAAGGACACGATCTGTTGTAAAAGAAATGGAAATCTCCTTCCTTGGGAAAAATTCATATTGCTCGTAAATCATTTCTGTCAGAGGCAGTTTGGTACAGTGGGAAAGGCACTGGAGTCAAAGAACTTGGGTACAAATCCTGCTGGTAGTGTTCACTCCCTGGGTCACCTTGGGCAAATCATTTAAACTTTTCTGTCAAATGAGGGTTGTGGACTAGTCGTCTTTTAGGCTTGATTTAAGCTCTAGCTGAATCTCTTGTTAAAACCTCAGTCATCCCAGGAAGGAGATGGAGATGTTGGGTCCATTTCCCTACTTTGGAGGTGTTCTGTTCTAAAGAGTGTGGGGTTTTACTCCTCATATTTTAGATTGTATGACTCAATTGTTCTATTTCCTGATTCAGAGAATCAAATACTCAAATGGATAGATGATTTCATTAAGTCAGATCATCCCTCCAGCAAGTCTTTTGGCTTTCCCTCTTCTTAGCAGGTGGAAATTTTAATAGGGGAAGCAGCTTGGATGTGTAGAATGTAAGCTCCTTGAGGGGAAGGATTGTCTTTGCTTTCTCTTTGTATCTCCATCTCTTATCATAGTACTCAACTCATGGTAAACTATTTTAATAATGCTTGTATATGGATGGATGGATGGATGGGTGGATGGATGAATGGAGTCCAGTTCCCAACTGCAATGCCCATCAGATTTAATGAGGCATCCTCAGACTCCATATCATCTGTGGGGAATGTTGAGAACAGAGTGATGGATTGGAATAAAAGGACAAAGATTCTTGGACTCAGATCCCAACTCTGTCACTTCCTCTGGGACCTTTGTCAAGTAAGATCTCTGGCCCCCTGTTTTCTCTTCTGAAAAATAAATGGGTTGGAAGAGACAACCTCTGAGAATGTTCACCAAGTCTAAATCTCAGAGCCTCAGAACTTCCACTGGGGCATTCCAGAAAATATATCTTCTACCTCTCAGGAAACAAAGTAGGCAAAAAAATTTCCTCTTAGAGTTTTAGTAAACAATTAAAAGTGAACCATTACCACAGCCTAATAATGGTCCCCTCGCTTCTAAGAAAGAAGTCAGAAGCGGGAAAAGAGATCTATCACTGTGAAATACCCGCTACTAATCCTGTCATCTTCCCTGGGAAGGGACTGATGGCCCAGATGGCCCATTTTATTTGTAATGCTAACTAATTTCTGCCCTGCTCCAACATTGGAATATCACAACCACAAGAGGTAGGGACAAAGGAAACAGGCTCAAAAGGCAGATGCAAACAGGCATTGATTAAACACCTCCAACATGCCGGGTACCATGTAAGCTCTTTACAAATATTGACTCATCTGATCCTTACAACAACCCTGAGAGGGAAGTGCTGTGATCATTGCCATTTTTAGTTGAAGAAACTGAGGCAGACAGTGGTTAAGTGACTTGCCCAGGGTCACCCAGCTCATAAGTATCTGAGGGTGGATTTGAACTCAAGTCTTCCTGACTCCAGGTCCAGGGTTCTAGCCACTGTACCACTAGGTCTCAGAGAAATAGTGATTTGTCCAAGGCAAAATTCAACATTACCTGCCACTAAAAATACTGTCATAAATGATGTTTTAGTGAGAGGGAAAAGGGTTTCCCTTTTAAAATATTATTTTATCTTTATCTGTCTTTTTCAGTTTCATTGTTTATATATGCCTTGTAAGGTATAAAATTATTAGTTTAGTAACAAAGGTATAAAATTTATGATATACATATGCTGAGGGTGTGGGTTGACAAAGTTTTTACTGATACGACTGCAGCATCAAAAACACCCGGAGACCATTGTTCTCATCAATCAGTTTCATCTGGTGGCATTTCATCCCTCCCCCCTGCCCCCAATAAAAGCATTTTATCATTTTGTGAAGACCTGAGTTCCAATCCTAGTAGATTTTACTAGATTTGTGACCTTGGGCAAGTCACTAACTTCTGCCTACCTCAGTTTCCTCATGTGTAAGATGGGAAAATAATAGCCCTTTCTTCCCATGGTTGTTGTGAGGATCAATGGAGCAAATATTTGTAAAGTGTTTTGCTAGTCTTAAAGTCACGTTTAATGTTAGCCATCATGGTCAATAAAATATAGATCTTTGTAACAGATTACCTGCCCCCAAATTAAAATACCATGAAGAAAAAAAAATCAAATTACAAATGGAAACGGACTTTACACTACTTTGAATGAGCTAATATTTCCCCTGGTAGACAAAATTTCTCTCCATTTGCATGTCACGCTCCTAGAGAATTCAGAAGTTCTGCAAAAAGCAACTAACTCAGGAATTTTCCAACTTAATTGAATAAGAGAAGTCAAAAATCAAACCAACCAAAATCAGTCCATTCAACAACCACTTAAATATGACAAATGAAGGATGGAGTCTTTCATTGTCATAACTAGTGACTACCTTGTTCATTCCCATGATCAACAACTCTCTTATAATTCCAGAGGATCCGCACCCAGCCTCCAGACTGGACAATGAAATGACATTTCCAAGCTCTCTTCTCTAAAGTCTCTATGAGCCCTCATCATACCTTCCCCTTTGCTTTGGTCATTTGAAGTCAACGTGTGCCTGGGTCACTTACTCATTTCTCTCCAGGTGTATGACCAGCTCTTCACCATCCACTTCGATTTGAAAACTCAGTCGTGCTGGGTGATCCTGGAAAAGAAACACAAGTTTTCCATGAGATAATGTTCTCTGGTTCCTTTTTGGGCTGGACACCCTCCTGCTGCCTACCTGGACATTCAGGTTACTTCTGCCACCCACAACTGGGGGCTGGGCTTCCTCCTCTCACATCCCTAGGAATTAATAACTGCTAACATTTACACAACATGGTAAAGTTGGCCAAGCACTTTCCAAACATTACCTCATTTTATCCCCCCAAACAACCTTAAAGGGAGATGCGATCATAATCCCCACTTTACAGAGGGGAAAAATGAGGCAGATAGAGGTTAAATGGTTTTACAGCTGGGAAGGGTCTGAACTTGAATTTGAACTCAGGTCTTGTTAACTCCAGGTACAGTTTTCCATCTATTGCACAACCTAACTGGAAGGGAGTCTGGTGATTATAGAATCCTGAGGAAATTGAGATCCAGAGTCAGGAAGGGACCTTCATATTGTTACACAGGTAGAGAATAGTTGAATCAGTGCCTTGGTCATCCTAGCCAAGGCATCGGGAAAGTGATGATTGGGGTAGGGGAGAGGGGAGCATGTGCCAGAGCAGGGAGGAGTCATTCTCTACTCAGTCCAGTAGCACAGGATGGGATTTCTTTGCTGCTGTCTCTGGTCCTGGAGAAGTGAGCAGTTTTCCTGCTAGCCAGCCTGCTGAGGGAAGGTGGGGATGTCACATTCTCTTCCCTCTCTTCTTGGGGCCTGCAACTTGTAAGTCTTCCTCTGGGGTGAGTAGTAAGGAGGGTCTTGCAGGAGGCAGAAAGCCCCTCTTCCCAGAGAGTACCTACAGTAAATCTCTAGACATACTGCCCACCCCCACTGATTTGGGTTTCAGGGTTTCCACTTCTGTTTACCCACTGGTGGAGAGGGCCTTGCATTCAAAAGCTGTCCAACACATTGTGCTCCCCTGGAGAAGCAGATCTATAAAGTAGAGATGTCTGTGAGAATGACCTCCCAGGGCTATAAGGAGGATCAAACCAGGGAAGGAGTGGGAGGTTCTTTGTAAACCTTGAAAGATGCCTCTTTATCACCATCATCATCACCATCATCATCACCATCACCACCACCATCACCATCACCATCATCATCACCATCACCATCATCATCACCATCATCATCACCACCACCATCATCATCACCATCATCATCATCATCACCATCATCATCACCATCATCATCATCACCATCACCATCATCATCATCATCACCATCATCATCACCATCATCACCATCATCATCACCATCATCATCATTAACATTACTGTCTTTTCATCTTTTCCCAATAGGATTCATCATCATCACCACAAGTTGTGCGCGGCACAGCCTGAGTTGTGTACGTCTGTTTCACTTGGCATAAACTCAGAGTAAAATAGAACTCAATGTAACTGCCCCAAGAGTTCTCCACTCATTGTCATACACACTCAGTACAAGGCATGGGCTTGTATCTTGGCTTGGCCACTTACTGTTAAAAGGAAATATTTCAGTCATTTTTTAGTCCTGTCTGACTCTTCATGACCCCATTTGGGGTTTTCTTAGCAGAGGTACTAGAGTGTTTCACCATTCCTTTCTTCTGCTTATTTTATAGATGAGGAAACTGAGGCAGCCAGGGTTAAGACAGGATATGTGTGAACTCAGGTCTTCCTGACTCCAGGCCCAGTGCTCTATCCATTGCCCCATCTAGCTGCTCTCAATAAAACATAACGTTAATTCGTGATTTCCAAGTCAATATACAACCCTGCTGGAAGAGATCTCTTTCTTTTGGAGTTGAACACCTCTGGTGTAACCCATGAAGCACAACAGAAGTGTGAGCTGTTATTAAAAAGTGAAGCATTAGAAAAAGACAAGTATCCTTATCAGATCATCAGTGAACGAAAGGGTATTTCTTTTTAGAACTCTTTTTCATAGGACTTATTATGGTTTCCTTGCAATTTATCTGAGGCAAGATTTAAAGCAATTCTAGAAAAAACACTAACACACAACCCACATTTCCAGAATGGAGGGATGAATGAATGCATGAATGGATGGATGAAACTATACTTATCAAGCACCTACTAGGTGCTGGGAAGTGAACTCTTAGTAGGTTCTTTGTGAGACAATTTCTTCCCTCAAGGTGTTTACTTTCTTATAGGGAAGACAATATATACAGGTAACTGGGGGCCAGGGGAGGGTGTTTGGGTCTGGTGAGTACAGTCATAGGGTGGTTAATTGGCCCATCCTTTCCACAGTGACTAGTACTATTTATTTGCTTACTGAGCATGCAGTGGAGGTGGGGCTAAAGGAGGGGATGGATATTGGACAGGGCACCAGCCAGGTAGGATCCCTGGGGGGCACAGTTGGATAGAATGAGAAGCATGATCTAGGACTTCTGAGATTTAGCGCCTCAAGGGACTTTGAACTCCTTTGTCCACTAATCAAAATGCTGATCTGTAGGTCTGGAGTTCCATAGCCAAGTAGATTAAAGAGAGGTGGGCTGGGACATGGTCTCTAGAGATCCAGTCTGATGGGTTCTGTACTAGATAGGAAAAGAGGGAAAGTGGCAGGGTAGATGGCAAGATATTTGGGGAGTAGTGGGGTGAAGGGAGGGGAGGAGAGGCTGGATGGGATTTGAGGCAGAATACAGTGGGCTGAGCAAGCTCCTGCTCAATCACTCACCCATCAGGTGACTGATCCTCCCCAGGACCTAGCTCAAAGGTTGATGGATTAATTGCCCAGGGAGAGGGCACTAAAATTTTATAAAACATTTTTCTTTCAACACTCTGTGGGGTAGGCAGAACAAATTTCATTATCCCCATTTTACAGATGTGGAAAATGAGGCACAGAATAAAATACAACTCTTTTAACTGTAATGTATATTGTTTTCAAGTCTGCTTCAAGCAAGGAAATGGTCCCCTCCACTTGGACTGATGTCTCCTCTGGGACAGCGTCCATTTCTCCCTGTGAACAATACTAGTTCTAGCTCAACTGGGGATTTTCTCTATTCCTGTGTATTTAATTGGGTTGTTTCCAATTTGGACTTGCTTAAGATATTTAACACAAATGACTTGATTTTTAAAACTATTCCTAAAACAATTTCTAGAACTACAAAGATGTTATACTTGTGGGTCATAATAATGTCCTTGGTATACGTAGCATCTTTTTTCCTGACAACCTGTCTTGTTCTAACAATATCATCCGGGATTATCTAGGCTTTGTTGACACTTTTCCAATGGCAGGGATGCATATTCCCAAATGCTTTTATGTAGAAACTTGCTTGTATTGGCTCCTTTAAATGTTCAGTGTGTTAAATTGTGAAGTTTTCATTTGGGCACTGACTGATGCCTCAGAAATCCACAAACACCACAAATCAGAGTTCGATTTATCATTCTGCTGACTTATGGAAGCGATGGAGAAAATATGGATATTAAACTGAGAAGTGTGTCTTGCATACTTTGTTGTTGTTGCTGCTTTGTGACACAGTTGTCAAACATTTGCCAGCACATCACTGACTTTGTGTATCAGAATGGAAGAGACAAGCTTCCCTGAACTCCAAGAGACATGTGATGTCATTACCTCTCATTCTGGTAATAATGTTAGGAGGCACAACCCAACCAGATCTGCACATCCTCTGGGACTCTCATCCATGTCCTCCATAAGTTTGATTCCTACGGTCCAACTGAGGTGTGGGGCCCTTGCTCATATTCTCTTTACATTGAGAGGAGACCAGTGGAGCCTCTCCCCACCCCAACACACAGACTAGTGATTAGTCATGTCTCACTCTTGCCATGTGACCAGCCCATTTTTCATTCCTTTGATTTCATTATCTCCATAATTTCATCTCATCTTTACATGGAAGTCAAAATACTCACAGCTCAAGAAAAATGTAATGGGGCTAGAAGGGACAAGGACAGGGGGATAAAGGAATTGTTTGAGATTCAAATGAAAAGACTGGACATTTTCCTCTAAGGTCTAAGATATTTTATGGAATTCTTCAAAAATTGCACTTTGTTGAATCAATCAATAAGCTGAGAGTGTATCAACAGGATTCTTGACTTGATTTTAAACCAAGAAAATATTGTTGAGGACATTTACTAATGTTATCAGGGATCAAGGAAGGAAGTAGTTTATTTCTAACACCCGCTTAGGAGTGTTTGTCCTTCGTCGACTTTCTGAAATAATATCCTATTATTTCAAAAAAGATTGTTAGATAACACTCCCCTCTTTGGAAAGTGTCTGTATACTTGGTGCAAAGATGGAGACGGTAAATTCTCAATTATCTGTGGGACAGATAGCTCCATTACTAGTAATCCATGGCAAATCTCTTTTCAACTTCTTATTAACATTCTGACCTATTCTATTTAGATACCCTGTTGACATAAACAGTATCTCTATTTACTCAAGTCCGGTTGGAGCTGGGAATGATGGGCTTTTTAAATCAAAACAATGACTGTGCCAGACAAGGAAGGAGCCAACCAACAAACTCTCTGAGCTAGGTCAACTTTACTTTAGACTATTGCTTTCTATCGGTCTGAGGAGTGATATGATCTATTTCCCACATAGGTGGGGGAGGAAGGATAGAGTTACAGCAAAAGCAGAGAGCTTTCTGGCTCCTCTGAAGTCCCTCTTTTTTATTTTAGTTTGAAGGAGAATTGATATTACTACCTGAACGAGATAACATAAATATTACATCAGGTTTTGCTATAAGCAGTAATGGCAAATTATGTAGTGATGGGCTGTGAATTGCCTGGACATCATATTCAAAAGTGAGCACCAAAAACATCCCCAAAGAATAAATGATGTGTGCATTGCCTGCACCTTGAGATTATGTTGACCCAACCTATAGTCTTGGGCGACTGGGTGGCATAGTGGATAGAGCACTGGACTTGGAATCAGGAAGTCTCACCTTTATAACTTCAGATCCTTCTCAGACACTTACTAGCTGTGTGATCCTGGGCACTTCACCCTATTTGCCTCAGTTTCCTCACCTGTAAAATGAGCTGGAGAAGGAAATGAGCCTAACCCTAACCCCTCCAGTATCTCTGCCAAGAAAACTCCAAATAGGTTGTGAGGAATTGGACATCAATGAAACAACTTAACAACAGAATAGTTTGAACAACTGAGAACTGATTTGGAGACTTGGATCAGCCAATCAAAGGTCACTGGATAGAGGAAGACTCATTTCAAGTTTTGGTGGTAGGCTCAGATTAGCATCATTCCCTTGATCAATGAGACGATCTCCTAAAAGGAGAATCAAACCAATCAATCAATAAACATTGATTAGGTGACTGTTGTGTGTCAGATACTTTGCTAAATGCCAGTGATACAAAAAGACGGAAAAGACAGTCCCTGACCTCAGGGAGTTTATAGTCTAATGACTAATAATAGTAGTATTTGACTTAGCCCTTAGACTTGCAAAGCACCTTTTCTGTGATATCTCCTTTGCTCCTCACCTGGAGGAAGGTGTTATAATTACCCTCATTTTACAGGTGAGGAAACTAAGGCTGACAGGGATTAAGTGACTTGTCTAGGGTCATCCAGCTGGTGTCTGAGGTAGAATTTGAGCAGGTTTGAGCCCTTAGCTGCTTCCATAAGTTTGAAGTCAAATCCAAGTCTGGCCATGACACTCCAACCTTTGGGGCTGTGAGGGAGGAGAGCGCAGGAGTGGCAGGAAGGAAAGGAAGGAGGATCAGGAAAAAGATTGGGGACCATTTGGCCCCAAACTTGCCCTTAAACATGGCTCTCCTTTCAAAAGATGCAATCCATCTATACCAGAAGCTGCCAACAGTATAAACTCCAAAGGGTCTCATCTTTCAAGCCAAAGAGTAGTAATGAAATATTGCCATCAAGTGATCCTAGAAATAACTTGATCCCTCTCCAGGACTAACTACATGCTTCAACCTCCAGAATTGACTTTCAGGGCACACATTCACGCGTGAGACACATTCATTGCTCTGAGAATTTAGATGCCGTCTTGATTACCCATTGAATAATAGTGCCCTGCTGCCAATGCTGGGAAGAAACACACTCTACAGAATCCAGAGGAGATACACCAGGGACAATGATGGCACCATGTAGCTAAGAGGCAGTCACTGCATGGGCTCGTGCTGACTTGGTGGCCTTTTAGTTACTATTTAAATTATTAATATGTATATTCACGAGTCATAGAGAATTTTTGATTATAGGTAAAAAGTTATCAAGTAGAATTTTATAATGCAGAAAGGAGCAAAGTCCTTTCATTATGAAAAAAAACTGCCTTTGTAAGAGGCACAATGTATCTGAACTCATCTTTGTTGAGGTTTTAGGGTCTCATTTCTTTGTTAATAGTTCTCATTTAATTTAGCTCAATTGTACTTTTTAGTTTAGAAAAGTCCAGAGAACCACAGGGTTAATGATTCCCAAGAGCCTGCAAGTAAAGGACATACATAGTGAATAGAATACCAGCCTTGGAGTCAGGAAGATCTGGGTTCAAGTCCTGCCTTAACCACATATTGGTTGTATGACCCTGGGCTTCTTCACCTCTCAAGTGATGCCACTTCTCGGTACTCTAAAGCAATTTTCTAAGACCATCTGTGGCAGAGTAGGTGCCTACCTGCTTTGGTAGAAGGACTTTCCTCATCTAGGATTTCTTTATTATATATCATACATATCTAAACATTTTCAAAAAAATACAAACTCTCCCATTTCTCTCATGCTTGAAGGTTTACAAAGTGCCTTCCTGGCAAAAACCCTGTGTGGGAGGGAATGAAGAGAATATTGTTTGTTAATTTGGCCAGGACCTGGGATTTCATTTGTGTGCGAATCTCTAATGAGGAAATGCCCTCTTAGAGGATTACTGAGCCCTGCGATGGGAAATGACTTATCCAGGGTCAAACAAGTGTGTGAGATCGACCTGGCTCTCCCCGCCTCACCCTTTCTCACTACACTGTCCTGGCTGGCTCTCTGATAAAAGGATAATTATTTACATTTTACAGATGAACAAACTGAGACTTGGAAACATTGAATGACTTGCCTATGATCATCCAGTTATTACGTTCTGTGGTCAGGATTTGAAGCCAACTCTCCACTAGAATACACTGTCTCTCTGAGCAGTATTAATGTATGAATCAGGTCGCTGTGAGGGATAGATGTTTCAATATATAATCCCCCCCCTCATGTGTGTATACACAGATATACATATATATAAACATACATACACATAGATATACACAGATATAGATAGATACCAGTCATCCTTTCTTAAAAACAATAATAACTGAGAACGTGGTTTCCAATTGGGCATTTGATTTGACCTCTATTTAATTTGATTCTGGAAATACTCATTCTTCTACTTCATTTGCAACCACTTTTCCAAGCTGTCATTCAACACCCGTTAAACCAAAGCCTCCCATTAGTTTGCATGCAAATGATGTCCCCCAGAGGAAAGCCCTTTCCCTTGTTTACCAAACGATTTCTAAAGTATAATCTATAATCTCTTTCAAATAAACACTACCTAAATGTGATAAACACTTGAAAACATAATCATCTTCTGTATCACAGAGATACAAGTTAAGCCATTGTGTCCTAAACAAAGGCTCAGTTACGAATGAAAATTTAATGTAGCAAACAGAATTACAGCTAAAGCTTACATTTCATTTTCAATTCCCACGCAAATATAGGTCCTATGTCTAAATGGCTCTTTATTGGTAGGACATATTGACATATGAGAAACATGCTAACAGAAATAACAAATCTTTGTATGTCATATGATTGTTTGAGTGTATCTGTGTATACATAAACTTAAATACTCAATTTGGAAGGCACTAGACACAGCAAATACCAAATAAAATCACAAAAAATGAAGTGGATCATATTCTAATGGACAGGAAATGCCTCATTACTGCTGTGGGAACCATTCCTGAATCAACTGTCTGTGTATAGTCAGACCACTGACTTGTTAGGACAAAGATCAAAACAAGTACAGAATTTGAAAAAAGAAAAACAAATGAAGAAATGTGATATCATGTGGTATCTAAACAACTTTAACTTGACCTATTCAATCATGTTTCTGATACTGAAAAAAAAAAAGATATAGTCAGAAGGTCCAATATACAGTTTGGAATAATTTCATGTGGATGCTTAAATGATAGAGACACAAGAAAGAGACCCAAAGACCCTAAAACATGCCTTAGTCAGCAGACTCTTGACCTTTTGGCTTATTTACTAAACAGAGAAATAGAGCAGCCAAGGTCCACACAGACATAGAATATAAACTCATTTGCAAAATCTTACAGTGAAGGATAGTGGAAGATTATAAGTACTAAAACAGAGGGAAACAATGGAAGATAAAACCAATTTTAAGAAAACTTAATGAGAACCAAATAAACAAAATCATACCAAGGGATTTAAGGATGAAATTGGAATGAGGACAACGAATAGAAAAAAGATGGAAAAGATCTGCAGAGAAATTTACAACAAACTCTTTTTGCCATAAAGAGGAGTAGAGCCATCACATTTAGCCTCTAATATAAAAGTCTTGAATGAGTATAAAGGAGGTAGAAATGTTACTAAAGAGAACAAAGATGGTGAAAATATTTCAATTAGATCAAGTGTGTACAGGGAGGATGTCTACTGGAGGTGACAGAATTGCGTGGACATTGAAGAATATATTTACAAGATATCTGAAGAAAGGGAATATAAATCCATCCAGCTCCAGATATCCTGGCCTCTGCCTCATAATGCTGTCCCCCTCTTCTTACCTAAATAGCAGATTCCATCCAGTTTTGGAAATCTGCCCTTGAGTGGAGCTGTATTGATGAGGAAACCACAGCCATGTTTTACTTCATTCTCTCTTCTCTGGTCACCACTTCCCCAACTGCCCAGATGCCCACATCAAAGAGTGTCCTAAAGGGACTTCTGATCAGGAGCTCTATTCTCCTACTCTGTAATTACCTCACCCCAAACATGATTTCAGGACAGATCCAGTTATCTCTAGGCTATCTGCTCAACAATGGCTTCAACCTTATTACCATCTATACCTTCCTCTTCCTCCTTCTCCCCAGATCTAGAGCCATGAAGCATGATCAAATGAGCTCCACCGTTGTTCCTCAACACTCTCTTATGGCCCTACTCACCATCCCTGTAAATGTTGAGACCAAAATGATCCTCTCTGGGCATCAACTTTGTTCTGTGTTATTTCCCCCACTAGAAGATAAGTGCCTTGAGATCAAGGAGTGTCTCTGCTTTTGTATTTGTATCCCCAATACTTAGCACAGGGCTTGGCACATAGAAAGGGATTAATAAATTATTTTTCATTCATTAATTAGTCCCAAAGTCATGGGGGAAAAACACTGCCCTCAATCTAATGGCTTTAGTGGTCAAAACAAATAGTAGTAACAATAATAGTAGTAGCTACTTTTTAACATCTCATTTAGTCTTCATGACAACCCCGCGAGTAAGGAAATGTAGGTATTGTCATCTCTCTTTTACAGATGAGAAAAGTAAGGCTCAGCGAGTTCACACGCCTTGCCCATTAATAAGTGTCCGAGGCAGGGTCCGAACCCAGGTTTTCCTGCCTAATTCTAGTACTCTCTCTGCTACGTAACATCACCTTCTCAAGTGAAACTCAGTTGCCTTTAAAACTAACAGAAGACGGACAATGCTTCCTTTGTGTGCTACATCTGGCAAAGAAGTAAGATCCTCGTAGAAACAGAGAACAGGTAAACTAAGGGCAAATGTGGACTAGAAAAATTCCAAGGCAGGTGATGGGCTCAGTGAGTAGTTCCCTTGGCTCCGTGGCACTTCCTCTGTCTTCTGTTGGGGAATATGGGTCTGCTTGCCAGCTCAGGAAAATAATTCTTCCAACAAGCTCATCTTTGACATATCTCCCAATATGCCTCCCTCCACCACCCTCTAATTCTATAACCTCAATATTCACACTGCATTGGAGAGGACAAAAGAAGAGTTAGTTCCCAGCAATCTCTCCCCAGTGTTCTCAATCATGAACAATTATCTGTATAAGGAAAGATCATCTTTTACAGATCACTCTTTAAAAACTGTCCCCCCCCACTCCTAAATAGATACATGGCTTCCTCAAACAGCTCTCTGCTCAGCCTTAGAGGTGCGCTATCTGAGAGAATCTATAGGAGGAAGGAGAAGCAGGAAGATGACTTTCTCCAACCCAGACAGCGAGGGAGAAGGTAACCTCCTCAGGTAACTGAGGCCTGAACGAGGGACCACATGTCCAGGGCTGCTGAAGGAAAAGGAGGGGTCAGCTGGGTTCCATTTTCGTACTCGGGCAGGGCACAGATGAACAGACCTCAGTCTGGTACAATGCGTTCAAAACCTTGGCAGGTAGTTTATGTAAAAAGTGGAGGAGAAAAAGAACACGGGCAGATGGCCATCTCTTCTTTTAGGACCGTTAGGAGCCATGCCACCGTCAGGGCCAGAGTGTTCCCAGAAGGCCAGTGTTTGATGAAGAAAGTTCTAAGTCACAAATTTAACTCTTTTCTAAGTAAATGTGGATTTCTGAGCTCAGGGCCCATTTCCAATGCTTATGAATGTGAGATTTTGAGGGGAGTGGGGAGGAGATGAGGTTTTATTGAGTGGCAGCTATGTGATAAGTGCTGATAGTTATAACTATCATCTGATCCTCACAACAATCCTCAGTGGTGAGTGCTATCATAGCTTCATTTTACAAATGAAGAAACTGAGTCACACAGAGGTTTGAATGACCTGATCAGAGTTGTTAACACTAGTTAAGAGTCTGTGGTCACATCTGAACTCAGGTCTTCTTGCTCCAGGCCTAGAACTCTGTGCACTGGGCCACTCAGCTGCCTCTTAATCCAAGAATCCCATCTAAATATATAAAAAGGAAATTCTGAAAACTGAATAGGTCATTAGAGGTCTAGCCCAGCTTCCCACTCAATTCAGAAATCCTCTCTGAATCTATAGATGGGGAACAACAAAGACTTCCCAATCCATTTTTAAGAAAGGGCTTCCTTTGTTCACACCATAATCAAGCATCCAATAATCTCTATCTGTCAGAGTTATCTCCAGTTTCTTATTCACATGGCAACCTTTAATTTGAGTAGAGCCATGCCACAGTGGGACAAGAATGAGCTCTGAATTCGGAAGACCTGGAGTCAACTCTGTCCTCCCTCTCTGGGCATTTGGGGCATCCTCCAAGTCTCAATTTCCACATCTCCAAACTTAGGGGCTGTATGGGATGCCCTCATGCCATTTGAGCTCTAAATCTGTCTTATTGTCAGGCATTTCCTAAATCTCTCTCTGCGCTAGATATTCCCATTCCTCACATGTCACAGTTTCTTGGCACTGGATGTGGAGTCAGAGAACCTTGTCCAAAGTCTGGCTTTGGACTACAATGACTCCCTTCTCATCTTTGGGTCTCAGCCTCCTGCTTGATAAAATAGGGGGGTTGGACAAAATAATCTCAAAGGTCCAGGCTTTGATCCTGTGATAACATGAAATAGAATTGGTGCAGAGAGGTTCATCACTGGTATATATCTTTGTTGGTCGACTGATTTTCTTTGTCAACCCATGAAATAAAATCAGTCAACTAACAAACGTATATTAAGAACCTACTGTATTCCACACATTGTTTTAAGTGTTGGGGATTAAAAGACAAAAATAAAATTCAAAATGACCCTCAGTCCCTTGTGGTCCTCTTCTACTTGCACAGTCACAGTGTTGGAATGGAGACATGGGGCAAAGGGTGCTAAGAATTACAGTTATCAATCAGTCAATCAACAATGATTTATTTAGCACCAACAGTGTGTTAGGACTATGGTAAGTACTGAGGCTAAAAGGAAAATTGAAATAATCCCTGAAGGGAATGATCTTATATTCTGACATGGAGACAACACGTACCTATCTAGATATGTACAAAGGAGGTATGGACAGATGTAGCTGGGGGGCAGGGAAGGGCAGTTAGATGAAATATCAAAATCCTCTGAACTCTAGACTTTACCTGTTCAAAATGTGAGAATTTGGGGTCATAACCTAAGAATTAGAGAACTGCTGGAAGGAGCCAACTATTACCATGAAAAAAAATAAAAACTAGAAGAAAAAGAGAAGTTGAATAAAAAGGAAAGGATAGACTTTTTAGTCATGAGACCAATACTATGGCAGAGGAAACACTTTCCCCAGACTGGATTAACTTTGTAAAACGCACACACACACACACACACACACACACACACACACACACACACACACTCTCACACGCCCCAAAAGAGGAATCATGCACTAGATAAAGAACATTTCAACTGAATCCAAAGGAGAAAAAAGCAGACTCCTGATAAGATCCAGTCTTGACGAATTAACATTGTCAAAACATTGAGCCTCGAGGCAATCCTGATGCATCTCTTCCCAAAGAATATCCATGCTTTTTGCCGCTCCAGACTCGGGCCTTGGGGTCCATGTTGGATTTGCCCCTGCTTCTTCAGAGACTTTGCTGGAACATTCCTGATCTCCCAACCCTATAATAATTGGCAGGAACCAATTCAGTCCAGCCAAAGGAAAAGAGAGCCAAGAGGGAAACTGGGATAGGTGGCCAGCATGAGTGACTAAAGCAGGCAGGAAAGAATACAACAAAATGGCCCAGAATTTCTGAATACAAAAAACAAAGTCTCCATAGAAAGAATCTATAGTTTGCCTCTGGGGTGGGGGGGACACCTTGCTTCAAACTCCAAGATACACAGTCATTAAATCGAATTATTCTGATAACAAACAAGGAATTTTCAGTTTCTTGGGGAAATCCCTTCAAATATAAAGGGAAGGAAATTCAAATAACACCAGACTATTCTGCACCCACTGCTCAATGACATGCCCTGCAAACCTGGGCCTAATCATTAGTAAAAAGATGACTCAATAAAAAAAGTCTTCTTGAAAAAAAAAATTTGTGCAGAATATTCAATTTGTGTAAATCAAATTGTGTGAAAAAATACACTTTCCAAGGAAAGAATAAAGGATGAAATAAAGTGCTGATAGGTGGAAGTTATTTTCGAAAGAAAGAACACTGTTTGACATGGTTTAAAAAAGAGAGAGAGAGAGAGAGAGAGAGAGAGGGAGGAATCCCCACCCTTTCCTGCTCCAGCTTTGGAAACAAGAATCAGTTCACCGTCACTA
>CM053582.1:571930923-571968301 GCA_028627135.1 Pseudochirops cupreus
GTGTGTGTGTATGTGTGTGTGAGTATGAGTGTGTGTGTGAGTGTGTGTGTGTGAGTGTGTGTGAATGTGAATGTGAGTGTGTGTGTGAGAGTGTGTGAATGTGAATGTGAGTGTGTGTGCGTGAGTGTGTGTGAATGTGAATGTGAGTGTGTGTGATAGTGTGTGAATGTGAGTGTGTGTGAGTGTGTGTATGTGTGTGTGTGAGTATGAGTGTGTGTGAGTGTGTGAATGTGAATATGACTGTGTGTAAGTGTGATATTGTGTGTGTGTGTGTGTGTGAATGTGAATGTGAGTGTGTGTGTGTGACATTGTGTGTGTGTGTGAGAGTGTGTGAATGTGAATGTGAGTGTGTGTGAGTGTGTGTATGTGTGTGTGAGTGTGTGCGTGTGAGTGTGTGTGTGAGAGTGTGTGAATGTGAATGTGAGTGTATGTGAGTGTGATATTGTGTGTGTGTGAGTGTGTGAATGTGAATGTGAGTGAGCGTGTGTGAGTGTGATAGTGTGTGTGTGTGTGTGAGTGTGTGTATGTGTGTGTGAATGTGAGTGTGTGGGAGTGTGTGAATGTGAATGTGAGTGTGATAGTGTGTGTGATAGTGTGTGTGTGTGTGTGTGTGTACAGCCCTGGCATACACACGCTGCTCTGGGGGCGTATGTACCTGTAGGAAGCCAACAAGCTAGCAGACAAGCAGACCTTACAAAGCACAAGATGGAGCGCTTCAACGTGGGCCACTTGTGTTAAGGAATACACCAACGGGTAATAACCTTTGGCAACAGCAGCACATTCCTATTAGCTGAATAGGAACTATGTGAGATTACGTGCCCCAGGGGTCTGATTTTGAACTACAAAAGGAGAAGGAGGTTGGGTTTCAAAAGGACAGTGATAAAATTCTCAACTACTGGTCTGCTCTGCTCTCGTCCCCCAGCCCAGCCTGCAGAAGGAGGGAGCTGCTCTCCCATTCTGTCTGGGGAAGGTTCAAAGGCATTCTGAATGGGACCGAGGCAGACATGCGCCGTGCTTCAAATGCACCCAAACCGACGCTTCATGGAAACAGAGGCCAAGTGGAAAAGACCAAGACAGATTTTTTCCCCACTTCAGTTTTCAGAGCACATGGATTTAATTATCACATAAGGTGGAAATGGGGCAGTCAGAGAGGCAGAGTGCCAAGAAGCTTTGGAGGGACTTTCAGAGTCAGAGGACCGCGTTCAAACACCGCGTGTTACGTGTGTGACCTTGGAATAGTCACAGGGAGGTGGGCCAGATCAATGGGGTCTAATTCAACCAAGCAGAAAGGCCCAAGTTAGCATAACCCTTGTTGTTTGGTGTTTTATTCACTTTGTTAATCCTTCCTCCACGCTGTTTTTATCTGGGGGGTTTTGAGAGCTGTAGTCTGGGAATGTGACACCCTGGACTAGGCGACTCTGTGAGCCCCTCTAGCTCGCAAACCACAGCCCCGATGTACCCTCTTTATAAACATTTATTTTATTTTATTTTTAATTTGTGGAATAAAACAAGTATTTTCCTGACACAGTATAATAAAAAAGATAACTGCACATGAAACTGCCAATCTGTAATGTACAACCTGCTATTCCTTCTAAATATGTAATAAAGTTATCATGTAGGCTTCTTTTTTTCCTTTTTTCTACTCCCCCCCCCCCAGGGCTATGGATCCTCTTTATACAAAGTTGGTGCCATCATCAATAGAGAAGATCTTGGACACTGTTTTCCCTCCCCATTTGGTGATGGATTTCTACTGATCCAGTCACACTATTCTCTGGCTGCCGGTGTGAGACAGGATGGCTGGCTTGGGTAAAGCTGTCAGTCTAAAGTCATGGCTGATTGGGGAACCAGAATTGAATCTGTGACCTCAGCCTCATTAGTTCCAAACTCAGAAATGCATGGAGCTCCAGGGTAATAACCATATCTTCCAATGGAATTCTGGGCAATCCAGTATTCTATCGAAAGTAAGACCCATAGAGTCTTCTTCCAGTCAAAATGAAATGCAAGGATCTTCACTCTAACCCATCATAAATTTTTCCAGGTCACTTCGGAAAGTAGTCAAATGAAAACCATGAAAGAACCAAGGCTGCTTAGCCTGAGAAAGAAGAGGCAGAAAGATGTGGTTTGTGGCTTCAGGTATCTCAAAGGTTGCTGTATTGAGGAAGAGCCTGGTCTCCTTAATCGCAGAGAGCAGAACTAGGGATGAGGTGTTGAAGTGAGACAGACAGAAATGGAGGCTGGATGCTGGAGAAAACCAACTACCAATGAGCTATCCAGAGGTAGGGGAATCTTTGCCCCTGGAGTTAGGGGGGTCCCTTTGGCTAGATCTTCAAGCAAAGGCTGGGTGATGGCTCATCCCAAGATGTTATAGAGAACATTTTAGAGCAGTGGTTCTCAACCTGTGGGTCACGACCCCTTTGGGGGTCAAATGACCCTTTCACAGTGGTCACAGAGGTTGCCTAAGACCATCGGAAAACACATATTTCCAATGGTTTTAGGAACCAAGACACTGCTCCTCTATCCGTCTCCAGGCAGGTCTGCCCACATGCAGATACACCCACATATGAGTATTAAAGGGTCGCAGCATTAGGAAGGTTGAGAACCACTGTTTTAGAAGGACAGGGAGGATATGGGTGGGTTAAGCTAGATGGTCACTGAGGCCCTTACTCAGGCTAAAACTCTGGGAAACGAATTTCAAGTAATTACCTTACATTAAACTGGAGGAACGGATCTGCTCAGGTAATGCAAAGTTATTGAGCTGAGGAAGTTTCTGGAAAATTGAGATTTAAGAAACAGTCTGCTTTTTAATCAAGCCTCAGGGGGCAGGACTAGAAACACCTGGTTTGGTGATCAACATGTCCTTAGCTAGGTCTCCAAGAGGTTGAACTTGCTTCTTGGCTCTGTCCAGTGAGACCCAGCCCTCAGGTCCAAGGCCATGGCGTCCGTCCTGAGATAGCCTCATTGTCAGGCTCATCATGCTCAACATCCCAGTGCCCATTTCAAGAAAAAGGAGAAGGCTCACAAAGCCCTTTTCTCAAAAATACTATGCAAGTCAGGATGGGTCTGTAGTCTTATTTCTTCTTTCGGTGTTATTGTTACTTCCAAGAGGCAATTGAGTGAGAGCCAAGAGAACTGACTAGTCCTGGAGCTCAAAGCTCTCATCCCTACACTGCCCCTTCATGTGTGGTCTTGGGCAAATCACTGACCCTCTGGTCTCACTTGCAAAACTGGACGCCATGACCTTGAAGGTCCTTCTCACTCTGTTTCAGGGGCAGGTCCAGGGCCCCACTTTACAAAGCTAGGCTGAGAACCCAGGTTTTCTAGCTCAGAGTCTGTGTTCTTTCCATGACACCTTTTTGTGTCCTTAATTGTGGGAAGAAGGTAGAACTTTTCAGAAAAAATGATGATTGGGAAATGAAAGGCCTTACATCAGCTATGGATTTATAAAAAATGTTTCAGCTGAAGTTGGGATGAAGGTCTATAGGTATACCAGAGAGAGCATAAGGACCTTCCTCCAGAGTAGAAAAAGGTGTCCTTTTCCTAGGATGCCCATGCCTCCATCTCTTGCCCCTACTGACACAAAGGGAGTAGTTGTAGGACTCTAGGGCCAAGGAAGCCATGCTTATCCTTGGGGGTCATATTAAGGGAGATCACGCTTCACATCTGGAAGAAAACTAGGCTTTTTGTACATGACAAAGACACACATCTGAACACAGTAAAAGCCTAGACCCAGTCAATGTGGAAGGAAGGAACAAGTCAATGTATTGAAAAATATGTTCATTGAAACAGTGGCAATAGTATAGGGCACCAGAAAGAATGTACAATTTGGTGTTAGGAAATACTAATGTTTAAATCCTGTCTCTGACATTCACTACCTCTATGACCATTAACAAGTCACTAGACCTCTCTGGGACTCAGTTTATTCATCTAAGCAATGGGAATAATGCCTTTAGTGTAGAGATTCTTAACCTGGGGTCCACAAACAGCAGGGGTCAGTGGACAGATTTCAGTAGTTTCTATGATCAGAGGCGGGAAAAATCGCATCTTTCACTCAATCTGATTGGTCTCCTTTGTAATCCTAAGTGTTTTATTTTGTGCATTTAAAAATGTTATGTGGAGTAGGGGTCCTTGGGTTTCAGTAAAGGTGGAGCAGTGGAGACAGCCTGGAGTCAGGAAGACACAGTCACTTAGCAGCTGTGTGACCCTGGGCAAGTCTTTTAACCTCTTGTTGCCCCCATTTCTTCAGCTATAAAATGGGTGTAAAAACAATGCTTACCTCCCAGGGTTGTTGTGAGGAGGATCAAATGAGATAACTGCGAAGGTGCTTAGCACACAGTCGGTGCTATGTTAATGCTTACTCCTGCCCCCTTTCACCAACAGGACCCATGGCTCCCCATAAAGGTGAAGAATCCTGCTCTAGTCCTTACCTTGAGTTTGCTATGGAAATCAGATGAGATGGTCTATGTAAGATTTCTTGTACATCTTAAGGCACTATCTAAACACCACCTACTATTCTGAGAGTAGCTCCTGGCAAAGTCATGAACAGACTTCGATGTTGTACTTAAAATGTCACTTGGTGACTGCTAGATTTGCTTTGTTGCACTTGGGGTCTTTGGCTGCCAATTTCCTCATCTGTCAAACTGAAAGGAGCTTACCCCAGATCTTCTGATTTAGTTCCAGGCTTTCCTATAATAATATTCCATACTGACTTGTCTAATCTTCAATTTCTCCCTATTGTTTGGCTCATTCTCTACTACCCACAAACACTTTCAGATCTCCTTTAAACTTTAACAAAACACCTTTAACCTACCAGGCTTTCCTATTCCTCTATGAGAGTGTCCAATTATATTTTTCTCCTCTTTCTCAGTCTCTTAGATTCCTCTTCTCTCACTCGTCAGTCTTTTGTAAACCTGCTTTTGGCCTCATTACTCAGCTGAAATTGGCCTCTCCAATTACCGGCGATCTCTTAATGATACAATATAATGGTCTTTTCTCACTTCTTCTCCTTGTTGACCTCCTGCTTGCCTTTGACATCGTCAACCACCTTCTCCTGCTAAATATTCTCCTCTTCCTGAGTTTTCCTGGTGCTGCTCTCTTGGTTTTCCTTCTACCTGACCTGATTGCTCTTTTTCTCCTTTGCTGGGAGAGTGACTTGCTGAGGGACTTACAGGCAATAAATGTCAATGGTGAAAAATGAAGCCAGGTCCCTTGCCTCTAAAGTCAGGACAAAGACAAAAAAAAATACTCAAGAGAATCTGGCAGGAATAGCTTGAGATCACCATTGAAGGAAGAATGCTTACATGGTGAGGTGACAACTCCATCAAAGTATCTAAGCAAATAGGTCCAACACTGGACACACGGTTCCAGGGGATATTTGAAGTTTTCTTGCTAACATTATGATGCCACCTGCCCCTTCCAGATCAAAAGCATGCTATATCTACAGGTTATCCACGGCTTTTGTTCTCATCAGTATTCCTGGTATTGGCGATGTATCCACTTTCTCTCTCCCCCCAGCCCATCTTTCTCAGGGCCCTGGTTCCCACTCCTATATATTTGCAAGCTGGCTGACTGGAGTTCAGAGTACCATTTATGGCCATTAATAAAAGAGAGACCACCTTGTGTGGTCTACATAAGGATCAGACCCATGACCTTCACATCAGCAGCTCTGTGTGCTGTCTAGCAGTAACGTCTAAGGCATGTGGTGCGAATCACCATTGAGCCTTACCATCTAAATGGAATTATATGGTTTTTAACCATTCTTTACAGAGAAGATGCTAAAACATCCATGGTGTAGGTGTAAAACAGCATGTCCCTTCTCCCGACATTTACCATATTACTTCTGCCTCTGATGGATCATGGCATGAGAAAGCTTCTCTAAAATATTATGTGTTTCTCCCAAGCTGGGCTGACGTTATTATTATAGCCATGCCTGATTTGTATATTATGAATTCAATTTGCAAGAGTATGCATGAAAAAAAACCTGAATCCCAAAGTGCTGATGGGTCATTTGGATCTTTGTAGCATGCCCCCAGTCTGTCTTAATGCTCACTTTAAATCACAAGACTATCTGGGAACCAAATTAACAGTGTTAGTCCCATTTGTGTTCCTCATGTGAAGGTGCTTTGGTGTAGCCCCTTCAGAAAGAGGCCCGTGGTTTGGGTAACCTCGAGTTCTCAGCAAGGAGAATGCCTGGTTTCAATTAAGGACATGATCTAAAAATAACTCCCCAGAAAACAAGGGCAAAGCCATGTGTGCTATCTTGCCAAAGATCTCATGTTCCTATAGATTCCTTGTCACATCCCATGGGTTAGACCAGTTAGGAAAACCTATCCCAAACCACATGAACAGAAACTGGGAAAGTCTAAGCAAAATCCATCTCGATGGGACATTTCAACACCTACTTCAAATGTTCATGAACAAACTGATATTGTGTTTTAATATTAATGTTACCCAAAGGGTAACAGAGAAACATATGGTGGACATGAGCAATATGTTACCAGTGAAAAGTTCTTCGGGAGAAGTAACCCCAAAAGCTGTTATAAAAGGGATACATGAGTGGAAAAGAAGGTGGGTTGCGCATATCTTTGGTGCCGGAGATAACCGGTGAACAGTCCACGTTCTCCAATCCCTTGCAACCTCGAAGCTGTAACATTCTTCACATTACTTGAATATTGAGGGTGGGTTCAGTGTCAAGAGCTCTAGAATAAGAGTTCTTCAATTTTTTTTTTTGTTCATGGTCCCGTTAGGAAGCCGAGTGAAGCCTTTGACCTTCATTCACAATCATGTTTTTAAATGTGTAAACTAAAATACATAAGATTGTAAAAGAAATCAATTACATGGAAATAAAGATGTATTTTTTTTCCATCCATGTTCACCGGCCCGTTAAATCTATCCATGGTCAAGAACCCAGCATACTGGGTAGCTCCCCCAGTGCAGGAGCGTAGCGGAATACAGACAAGAGTTGTTCATGATGAGAAGGTGACTTACAACCAGCACTGTTGAAATGAAAGTCCTTGTAGATGAGAACAGCTCCATAGATATACCAAAGTATCAAATATTAATCTGAATTGAATGAAAGAGATTAAAAACCCATATTCTCCAAGAATTTTAATAGAAGAAATGACATAAGATTTCCTTTATGAAAGGTGTTTTCAATTTAAGATATTGATAAATATGTCAGTAAAAACTAAACATTAATGAAATTGACAAAAATGCGCTATTTTAAATGAAAAAAATTCTAGTCTTTTCACATGAAAAAGTCAGTACTCCTATATCTAAGCATATAATAACTGGCTTTCTGACAAAAACGAATGTTCAATAATTGTGAAGAATGCTGCAGTCTCATGGTCCCACAGAAGTTACACTGTAACACCAAAACAATATGGACTCTATCTTTTTACAAAGAAAGCCTTCATTCCATATGTGTAAATTCATCACAGTCAGGAAAAACCATATTAAATGGGAATAATGTAGAGTTGGTACCCCAAAATGTATCTCAAAGGCAACTGAAAAGTGCAGAAAATATTCAGAACTGACCTTAGATGGGATTCCATTGAGTGAACTCCATGGTTCTCCATTCAGAAGGGAGGGGCTGACAACCTTGTACCTGCCAGGATGATCTCTCGTTCTTGTTGGCGGTTCAGAGATTCCCAAGGGGCTCCCCACCATCACACCTGTAATCACAAGCAGCCCACAGATTGAGATCTTAGTGGGGAAGGGTCCAGCATAGGCAACTTATTACTGAAATGACTTGGTTTTCCAGAGGGTTTATAAAATTAGAACTGGAAGGAAATCCAACCTCCTTACTTCATAGACAAGGAAGGTAATGTCCAGAAGAGTTAGGTTTCTTGCCCTAAAATGGCATTTCTGGGATTCCAACCCAAGCCCTCTGGCTGCAAACCCAGTGTTCCTTGCATTAACCCACCCTTCTTTCCCCTGGGTTCCTAAGCTGAACCTGAAAGGAAAACAAGGAGGAAGTATGCTCCAGCCATGAGAAGCAAACCTCACAAATGTGTAGATGTGGGAGAGGGAAGAGGACTCTGCCTTCCAAATCACCAAACTGCACATTCCTCTTCACCTGGCATTCTATCTACTAGCTCTAAACCCCGAAGAAATAAAAGAAAGTGGAAAAGGACAAAAATATTCACATCAGCAGTTTTGTGGTAGGAAAGAAGTAGAAACTGGGGAGATGCCTTTCAATTAAGGGACAGCTGAACCAATAATGTCCTAATGGATGGAATGGAATGGAATGGAATACTATTGTACCTTAAGGAACGACAAAAAGGATGGCTTTGGAGAAACCTCATAGACTTGTATAAACTGATGCAGAAGAAAGTGAGCAGAACCAGGAGAACAATTTACACAATCACAAACATCAGCAGATGTAAAAACTCCAATCAGTGCAATGAGAAGCCATGTTTCCAGAGGGCCAATGACACAGTGTGCCAACCACCCCCAACGCCTCCTGAGGGAGGCGAGATGGACAATGAAATACACTTTTTTTTTTAACATGGCTGATGTGGAATTTCTTCTGGTTCCATATGCATATTTGTTACAAACATTCTTTCCTTCCTTTTTTTTTTTAAATGGAGACGTAGGGTGGGAGGGAGAGGAAATAAATGCTTATTAATTGGAAAACAAAGTTAAATTCAACCTTGAAAAATCCTCCAGTGGGCCAAGGTGGTTGGGAATGTAGAGGGCCAGAAGGGCAGTTGTGCTTACCAGCCCTGGAAAGATAAGAAGGAACCACATTGGGGCAGGCTGGCTAGAAAGGCCAGGCCGGGAATGTACATTTTCTCCTCTGGGCAGCAGGCAGCCAATATTTGGCTAATTCCCCTTGGCCACACTTTACTGAGACTAATTTGAGCTGCTTCAATGAGTCACTTAAATTCAGGGTGAGTCTATTCACATCCTCAGTCTTGGCTGCTTAGGCGAACCAGGTGAGTCACGGCAAGAGCATGTGGTCCACCCAGTGGGACACTGTTTTCTGCTGCCCCAGCTGTCTGTCGAATTCAGTCTTTACCTATAAAGACACCCTCTGTTTAACCCCATCTCCATAAAAATAGCCCAAATGTCAACATAACCTTTTTCTTTCCTCGAGAGTGCCCCTATCTTTTTTTCTTAAACAAATCCAGCTCCAGCTTTTAAACAAACTCTGCTGATGAGGTCAGCTCCTGGCTTTTTCATTATATCCTATTCTATCCCATAAGGTAAAGGATGATCCCAGACTTCCTCCTCTGCAAGCTCCATTTCTTCAGCTGCTCCTCAGAATTTTTCGGGTCTGACTCATAATCATGCAGTCTTAAGTTACTAAGGACTGCACATTTATTGGGCACAAATGGCACTGAAATTTTAATCCTAGACATTTTACAGGTCCCCGAATACTTTTAAAGCCACACCATTGTATCATTCTTCTGGTGGAAGTCTGCAGTTATATTCAGTTTAACAAGTTAGACGAAGATTTTACAAAGGATTAATACTCAAAACTGTTGGCGGTCTGAAATTAATTGTCTCTCCAGAAACTCAGGCTAGGTATAGTATGTCTCATCAGAAGTGTCCAGAAACAGAAAAAAAAGCTGATCCCCAAGACAAAACTGGGGCCACATACTTCAAAGAGCAGACCACTCAACCGTTCACCCTTTGGAAAATTTATGTATGGGATGATTAAAGAGGAATATCTTTCATTACCAAAGTCACACATTAATCAAACTAAATGGTTATGAAAGCTGAAAATTTAGAGTAACATGTTGTGAGTTTCAGACAGATTTATCTGAGTTTCCCTCTTATCTATAGACTCCTGCCATGTTGAAAGTTAGAAAGAGTACCAGATTTAGAGTCTGAGAACCTGGGTTCAAATTCTCCCTTGGTCACTTACTATTTGCATGCTTAGGAGACAACTTAGATTAGTAAAAAGAAAGTTGGATTTGAAGTCTGAGGACCCATGTCATACTCTACCTGTTATGACCCATGGGATTTTGGGCAGGACACCTGAACTCGCTGATCTTAAGGTCCTCATCTGTACAATGAGAGGGCTAGACCAAATGATCGTTAAAGTCCCGTCTATGAGCCCATTATGTTTTGAGGTATGCATTTCTACTTTCTGAGCCTCAGTTTCCTCATCTGTATAATGATAAGGTTGGACTAGATATTAATTGATGTCTTTCTAGTTTTCTAAACAGCCATTGTGGAGATTTTTTTGTCAGTTCTCAAAATAAGTTTTTGGGAGCAGACAAGCCTTACCAGAGCTTAAGTGAAAGTTGAGGGGCGCAGTGAATAGAGCACTGGCCCTGAAGTCAGAAGGACCTGAGTTCAAACCCAGCCTCAGACACTTGACACTTAACTAGCTGTGTGACCGTGGATAAGTCACTTAACCCCAATTGCCTTCCACCCTCAAAAAAAAAGAAGAATTTTCTAACCCTAAGTCAGAGTTGTCTGGGGCAATAGGCTTTGAAGCAGCACAAGACATGACTAGGCGGAAGAACAGACACATTTAGCACTCAGCTTCCTTAATGAGTTATAGTGTACCCATAACTTCTGCAGCTATGGACTGAAAAAGGTGATCACTTGCATTTATCAGGGAGAGGCTTAATAGCATTCACTCATATTATTAATGTGTCTATATGTACACATATACATACACACATACATGTATATGCATTTTTCACCAATACATATGCATATACATACACATAGATGTGTGTATGAGTAGTACTTGGCTTCCAGCCTTCTCCACCCTGTCTCTGGTCATTGTACATAGAAACCTCAGCATTCCTGTTGAGGTTCTTTTTGTCATTGCTAGGATCATTCACCTTCTCACCTCCTATGAAATAAGAATTTCCATTCTTACTCAAGAAAGGATGTTGGCCACATCCTAGCTGTCATTATCCTTTAACCCAGCTCCATCACATCCAATTCTATCCTATAAGCTAAAAGATGATCCCAGCTCTGAGAGTTTCTTTTTTTCAGTTTTGGGGGTCTGACTCATAATCAGGTAAAGGCTGCACTCATTAGCCCCCAAAGCCTTCCTTTCTGTGCAGAGATTTTGTGATAGGCTAACTCATGAACTTTGCAAGAAATAGATAGTTCTGCAGTAGACTATTTCCACAGAATACTCAAATCCAAACTCAGTCTGAAGAGCCCTTAAATGTAGTCTACATTCTGCACTGTGCTAGGAGTTCACGGGTAAAGTTCAAGTGAGTTATACTGGATTGAAATGAAAACTGCATCTATACACCCAATGCCAAGGATAAAAAAGTCTCTTAATCAGTCAGATGTTTCTCTGATTGCTATAGGTCATGTACAAATATCCAATGTTTAGAACCATATACACACAACACTCAGATGACTGAATACTTTAGCTGTGTGATCTGGTGTTCTATGGACCCGACAAATCACAGCACACTTGAGTCAACCAATAAGCATCTAGTAAGCACTTAGTGTATGCCAGGTACTGACCTAAGTGTCGGAGAAACAAAGAAAAGCAAAGACCTGGCCGCTGCCCACTCTGCTCCCACTTAAGGGTTACACAGTGGAAAGAGCACTGAGATCGGCTGGAGTCAGAGGACCTGGGTTTGAATCCTGCCTCTGCCACTTACTATCTCTGTGACCTCAGGTGAGTCACTTAACCTCTACCTCTTTATGAGATGAGGGAGGTTCACCTAGGTGGTATTGGGGGTCTCTTGTAGCTCCAAACCTAAGGTACTTGAAGATGCTTTTGTTTCTGAACATTCACAGAGAATTTAGTGACTAGACAGGGATGATCTTTGGCAGACTTTACACAACCTTTTTAGAGACTGAGTCAGAGTGAGTTCTTTCTTTCTTCTCAATGTACACAGATCATGAGGCCACGTCTGAGTTCTTGGGAATCAGGAGTGATGTAATATCCTCCCAGAGGTGTTTGCCATCATAATTCCCTTTGTGATAAGGTTTGCTTATGTATTTATATGCTGAGTATTTCTTTAACATGATGCAAATAAAAATGTTATTTGTGCACCATGGCTAGACAGAACAGATTCCACACAGCTGGGAGATATCAGGGCTTATTTTATAGCGTCATCTCAGTGACAAACCATAAAAGCAAATCTTGAATAATTGGTACTTGGTGCTAGATAACCAGGCAAACAAAAGAAAATATAGCCTGACAAAATATACAGTTTGCACACATTTTATATTTTATAATATTTGGGCACCAACAGAACACAGCTCAATAGACAGTAACAGTTTACATTAGCAATGGAGTCCCACTTTGTACATATTTACAGAAAAGACTCTTTTTGCACTTATAATCTTTTAATGTTATACTCTTTCAGCTTCATAAAGGAAACAGCATTTTAAATATTTTTATTTCTAATATGGATGTCTCTTGGAACAATCACTTCTATCTTCTGTCCAGGCAGCATAAGACTACTTTACCACCTTTCCTCTCAGCTATGACTGACTCTCTTCAGACAGAATTGAGCCAGGCTAGAACCAAGACTGTTTGCATGGTGGGTGGTTGCAAAACAACTGGAAAGTCGGGGGGCTGGGGGTTGACCTCAGAAATAACTATGAATTTCCATTTGGATCCTATCCATAGCCATATCCCAGATCTTCCATTCATTCTAATTTTCAATAATTCCTGGATTCTTTACAGATTTCTCTCTTGGTTCTCAGCTCATTTCCCTAGCGCCATTGTTGTTTTTACTTTCCCTTCATCATGAAATTTGACAATTAATTTTCCTAATGTGTCTGTGCCCTGTCACTTTCCACCTAGACTGTGGGTTCTTGGAGCACCCTCACAGTGGCAACTGACTTCCATCCTGCTCCTTCCCTTTCCTTTCCAGGACTTCTTGGTGCAATGCCTCTACCCAAGCACAAGGAGAGTGTCTCCTAAAGGATCATTCATTCAGAGCTAGAGCAGCCTTAGAGGCCATCTAGACCAAGCTCCTCATGAACTAGCAGAGGCAGGATCTGAACCCAGGTATTCAAACACCAAACCCACTGTGGGAGAGAGGGAGGGATCCCTGCCCCTTATTTTGCTTTGTTCTCCATGACTGCATCTCAGGCCCAATTCCATGAAACCTCTTAGTTCAGACTCACATTTAGCCCTCAGGTAAAAAAAAAAATATAAAACTGAATAACCTAATAATAAGGAAATAATGGAGTTTCTGTTCCTCCTGACATCTGCTACATCAAGCCTCAGTGGATTTCAGTCCTTGGGCTATCAGGGAACACGTGACCAGGAGATTACCAGGGAGGACAAAACCCCCCATCGACTTACGAAGACTTTGAGAGGAAATCATCCACAACACGTCCCGCTCATGGTGTTGGACAGGAGAGACAAGAAAGAGCCCGACAGAAGGAAGAAAGGGAAAGGGCTCAATACTAGCTTCCCTTACAGAGAGACAACATCTCTGCAAGACTGGAAGAGAGTCATAAAGATGTTTACTCTCCATTGCAAATTACCTTCAAATCTCTGAAAACAAGGATGTCTGGGAAAACTCATTTATCTTCGCCAAATGATCTGGCTGAGCACTGGATAAAAATCCCGTGGACCTGACAAGGGAGCTTTTCTTTTCAGGGCAGTTCCAGGATAAAGACAGGCCAACTGAGAACAAAACAATCTTTTTTTTAATTCTTCTTTTTTTAGATTCATACTTGGAATCTCAGCAAGATAACATCATCAAGTTTTCAATCCATCTCTTTGTCAGTTACTCAAGTAGAAATATATAAAGAGATAAGAAAAATGATGTAAAGAAAAGTACAAAATGGGAAGAAGTTAATTAAGGAAAATCATGGGGCCAGACAGGCTCAGGAAATTCAATTGTTTAATGAAGTCTCAAGTGACCGAGAGGCATGCCAGTGAAGAAGCTGAGAAAGGGATCTGCCCAGTGTCTCAGGTGCTAATTCAAATGAACAAGGCAGCCCATGGGACCAAGACCCAGAAGGCCCTTGAGAGGTCAGCTAGTCCCACCCTCGCATTTTACAGAGGAGGCAACTGAGGCTCAGAGCAGTTAAGTAGCTTGTTCAAGGTAGTTCTGGAGGTGTCATCTTGTCTGACTCCATTTTACATATGTGGAAACTGAGGTCTAGAGACTATGTGACACCCAATTTGACACAAGTTAGCAGGTGACAAAGTCAGGATTTCACTAGAAGTGCTTGGGTTCAAGACTCAGAACTCTTTCTACCACATGAGGAAAATAGGTAAGTGTAAAACAAATTGTTGTTGTTGGTCCTTCATTTTCATAGAGGATCAATGACATCACAAATGTGATGTCTTGACTTGTGCTTGAATCAGATTTAAGTGAAGCAGAGTTGCACAAAGTCATCAGCCTCACTCTCTCTCTTCCAGAGTCTTCAAAGGTCAGTGGCAGGGACAAAGTCAAGATGCCTGATGATGAAAAATTACATGTAATAAAGGGCCATGGAAAGATAGATGAAAAATGAATTGGAAACTAATCTAATCCTAAAGAATGAATCAGTCAAATAAGAAATCATTGGAACAATCAATACTTTCATTGACAAGAATTACAATCATGAGACAGCATACCAAAAGTTATGGAATGCAACCAATACAGTACTGAGGAGAAAACTCATATCTCTAAATGTTTATATCAACAAAATAGAGAAAGAGCAGATCAATGAATTGGACATGCAACTAAAAAGCTTTAGAAAAAGGACAAATTAAAAATCCCCAATTAGACATTAGAAATTCTAAATTCTAAAATTAGAAATTCTAAAAATCAAAGGAAAGATGAATAAAATTAAAAGAAAATTATTAAACTGACAAATAAAACTAAGAGCTGACTTTATTAAGAAACAATAAAATAACTAAAATGGGTTAATTTGATTTTTAAAAAAGAGGAAAATCAAATTAGCAGAATCAGAAATGAAAAGGGTGAATTCACCACCAATGAAGAGGAAATTAAAGTAATAATTGCAAGCTATTTTGCCCAACTATATGTCAATAAATTTAATAATCTAAGTGAAATGGATGAATATTTACAAAAATAAAACTTGCCCAGATTAAGAGAAGAGGAAGTAAATACTTAAATAACCCCATTTCAGAACAGCAATTGAACAAGCCTTCAGTGAACTCCCTAAGAAAAAATTTCCAGGATCAAGGGGATTTACAAGTGAATTCTAACAAACGCTGAAAGAACAATTGACTCCAATACTATAAACTATTTGGAAAAATAAGCAAGGGAGTTCTAGCAAATTCCCTTTATAACACAAATATGGTCCCGATACCTAAACCAGGAAGAGTCAAAAGAGAGAAAGAAAATTTTAGACCAATTTCCCTAATGAATATTGATGCAAAAATTTAAATAAAATATTAGCAAGCAGATTACAATTTTATCATAAGGATAATGCACTATGATCAGGTGGGATTTATGCCTGGAATGCAGGGCTGGTTCAATATTAGCAAAACTATCAGCACAGCTGACCATATCAGAAGCAAAACCAACATAAATCATATGATTACCTCAATAGACACAGAAAATGCTTTTGGCAAAATACAACAACCATTCATATTAAAAACGCTGGAGAGCAAAGGAATAAATGGAGTTTTCCTTAAAATGATAAGTAGTATCTATCTACAACCACCAGTAAGCATTATCTGTAATGGGGATAAGTTAGAAGTTTTCCCAAAAAGATCAGGGTGAAATAAGGATGCCCATCATCACCGCTATTATTCAATACTGTACTAGAAACATTAGCTTTAGCGATAAGAGAAGAAAAAGAAGTTGAAGGAATTAGAATACGCAATGAGGAAGCAAAACTATCATTCTTTGCAGATAATATGATAGTATATTTAGAGAATCCTAGGGAATCAATTAAAAAACTACTTGAAATAATTAATAACTTTGGCAAAATTACAGGATATCAAATAAACCCACATAAATCATCAGCATTTCTACATATACCAACAAAGTCTAGCAGCAAGAGATGGAAAGAGAAATTCCATTTAAGATAAGTGTTGGCAACATGAAATATATGGGAGTCTACCTGCCAAGACAAATACAGGAATGATATGAACACAATTACAAAACACTTTTCACACCAATACAATCAGATCTAAACAACTGAAAAAAATATCAATTGCTCATAGGTAGGTGGAGTTAATATAATAAAAATGACAATTCTACATAAATTAATTTACTTATCGGTGCCATACCCCATGAAATAGTCAAAAATATATTTTATAGAGCTAGAAAAAAATAAGAATAAAATTCATCTGGAAGAACAAAAACTCAAGGATTTCAAGAGAATCAATGGAGGCAGCTAGGTGGTGCAGAGAATACAGCACTGGCCCTGGTGTCAGGAGGACCTGAGTTCAAATCTGTCCTCAGACACTTGACACATTTACTAGCTGTGTGACTTTGGGCAAGTCACTTAACCCCCATTGCCCTCCAAAAAGCAAAAACAAAAACAAAAACAAGAGAATCAATTTTTAAAAAATGCAAAGGAAAGTAGCCTAGCCATACCAGATCTAAAATTACATTATAAAGTGGCAATCATTAAAATTGTTACTGGCTAGGAAATAGAGTGGTGGATCAGCAAGACAGATGAGGTGGGCAAGATGCCATAGTAAATGACTATAGTAACACAGTTCGATAAACCCAAAGACTCCACCTTATGGGATGAGAACTCACTATTTGATCTCAGACAAAAGGAAGGTAAACATAGGCTTAATTAAAAGGGATAATCAGGGAAACTCCTTTTGCCAAAAGGCATCATAGATAATGAAATAATATCCAAAATTTTTATGATAAGATGCTCCGAGAAAGACCTCATTTCTCAAATATATATTGAGTATAGAACTGAATCAAATGTGTAAAAATAAAAGCCATTCCCCAAGTGATAAGTGGTCAAAGGATATAAACAGGTATGTTTCAGAAGAAGAAATCAAAGCTCTCTAGAGTCATATAAAAAAAAATTCTTCTAAATCACTACTGATTAGAGAAACACAAGTTAAACCAACTCCGAGGTACCACTTTACACTTACCATAAATGGAGGGGATGAGGGAAAAATAGGTACAGTAAAGAACTTTTGGAGTAGTAAACTGGTCCAACCATTCTGGAGAACAATTTGGAACTATGCCCAAAGGGCTATAAAACTGTGCATACTCTTTGACCCAGCAATGCCACTTCTGGGACTGTATCCTAAAGAGATCAAAGATGAAGGAAAAGAACATATTTGTACAAAGATATTTATAGCAACTCTTTCCATGGTGGCAAAGGATTAGAAATTAAGGGGGTGATCATCAATTGGGGAAGGGGTGAACAAGTTGTGGTCTGTGATTGTGATAGAATACTATTGTGCTATGTGAAATAATGAGTGTGATGGTTTCAGAAGAAGCATAGTGAGACCTATTTGAACAGATGCAAAGTGAAGCGAGAAGTACCAGGAGATCATCGTGCACAGTAACAGTAATGTAGCGATGATTAATGATGAAAGACTTGGATCAATACAATGATCCAAGACGATTCCAAAGGACTCATGATGAAAAAATGCCCTCCCCCTCCAGAGGGAGAATGGACAAAATCTGAGCACAAACTGAAGTCTAATTTTCCTCACTTTCTGTATTTTTCTTGCTTTTTTGGGTGATATAGTTAATATGGAAACATGCTTCGCATGATTTCACATGTATAATCGATATCATATTGCTTGCAGGTGTAGGAAGGGGTTGGAGTGAGGGAGAGAATGTGGAACTCAAAATTTAAAAAGAAAAGAATGTTTAAAAATAAATAAATAATGAAATTGAAGCAAAATGAACAAGCTTAAAACACTCAAGAAATGTGAGTTATTGTTAAAATATTTCCAATCAGCTCTTGGGCGTGGTGTGTTGACCTGGCATGGGACTCTGCACAGAGTAGACAAGCAAGAACTATCTGCTGGATAAGCTGAATTTTATTTAACCTAGGGGTTCTTGAGCTGGAGTCAATGGACAGATCAGGGAGGGGACGGTCTATAAACCTGGATGGGAAAAAAAGCACATCTTTATTTATTTTACTATAAAGGAAATCTTTTCCTTGGTAATCTTATGTATTTTATTGTATGCATTTAGTTAGTCAGCAAACATTGATTAAGCACCTACTGTGTGCCAGGCACAGCGCTAAACACTGGAAATACAGAGAAAGGCACAAGACAGTCCCAGGCCTCAAGGCTCCCAGTCCCATGGGAATGCACAGGCTTTCCCAGACTGATAGCCAGAGGGGCCCATGACTCAGATAAGGTAGAAGAAGTCGTGGTTTAGCCAATCTTGGCTTGACTTTGTTATATTATGTCGATAAAAGGCTAATAGCAAATTTTGCTACTTTAAAATGATGACTGACCCTGCTACTCACTTAGAGCCAGGGGGCCCAGGTCTTACAGACAGATGGGAGAAGGCAGGGTCATGGACTGAACCTCTAATTTAATGAGCCCAAGGTGAAGAAGTCTCCTTGACCATGCAGGTCCTTGCCCCTCTGTAACCAAAAGTCTTTCAGAGCTGCCTAGAACACTGAGAGCAGAAGTGACTCACCCAGAGACTTGGAGATTTGGGCCTGAATGGGATCTCAGAAGCCATACAGTCCAACCTTCTCACTGAATCCTTGTCACACCAGGTCACACAGGTAGCAAGTGACAGAGGGGAGATTGGAACCCAGGTATTCTGACTCCAAATTTTCTTGATCTTTCCCTGTCCCACTTATTGAAGAAAAAATGGGCTGGAGCTAATTGTTGTCTGGAGTCAGGAGACAGCTATATTCTTGGGAATAGCAATATGAGAAGGCCTGGAACCATTCCCTCTGAGGCTGAGAAAGAAACTGAGGCTGTTTAGCCTGGAAAATAGACTTAGGAAAGTAGGGCAGCAGAGTTTTTATGTACAAGAGGGAGTCAATGTATTCTGCTTTTCCAACGGGACAAATTAGGAGGAGGTCAGTGTCTGCATAGGTCCAATCCAACTCTGTCTAAGATCCTATGAACTCCCTTTCTTGGCACTACAAAAATCTGGCCATTTTCTGGTTTCAGTGACATTCCATGGAATCAACATACCAGAGCAAGCTTACCTCAGAGAAACCCACTAAATTTGAGAGATGAAGCAAGTCAGTGACTGGGGCAATTCTGACCTCCAACAAGTACTTCTAGGAGGAAGGGCTGAAGAATTACATGTAAGTCTTTCATTTGTTTGTTGTAGATCTGACCTCCAGAGATGTCAAATGTGAAGAATTTCAGTTTGGGAACTTTCAAACAGTTTGTTATCAACAATTTCCTGCCTTATCAGGATTTTTCCCCACATCTCTTTGGGCTTGCTCAACTCCACACCAAGAAGCAGAGTGAAGCTATCAAATTCTATACCCCAGCCAGCTCAAGGCTGTCTTTGGAACAGCTTGTGTGGATGATGAAGTCATTGCTCTAACAACGTCTGCTGACCAGTCACCCAAATGTGGGTACTGTGCAATGACCATCCTTGGTAGCTGTCACCTTGTCCTTCTCTTTGGCTGGTTCAGTGTTCAATCCTACCCTGAAATAGGTAGGTACCTTGAAAGGATCCTCGCCTAGAGAAAGGCCCAAAGGAAGGTTTTTAGAGAAGGCTAGTAATGGGACCAGGTACAGAGAATCCCCTGATAATAAGGGAGGTGGGCTTGAAAATGTGTCCCTCTCATAGCCCAGAAGGAGCTTCAAAAGGTATTGGCCAGAAACAAGCGAGATTTCATTACTAATTGGTTTTACACTGGTCTTAAATTATTCTAGGTATGCCTCTCTAAGACAATGCTCTCAGACCCCCACCATCTTTGACAGATCAAGCCTCTGAGCCACCAAAGGGCAACTGAGAGATTGGTGGAAGCTGTAAGCAGTCTGCAACATCTTTCCAGGGATGCTCTGCCCAAGAAGTAGAGCAAAGGAAATGCTGAAGACAGGGGCCACGAGGAAAGTGGCTGTGTCCACCTTCTCATGAGACAAGGGACTCAGGACTCTATGATGGCACCCATGAAATGGGGGAAAGAGAAAGCTCTCTTGTTCACTGGGTGGGTCTTCTATAGAGGAGACTGTGTAGAAGGCTCCTGTGATCACCCCTGTAAAGCTGTAAGTTAGACCCCCTCAGGGTCTGTCCAGGTAGTAAGTGATGGAGCTGGGTAACAGATAACAGGTAGTAGATAACAGATCAGAGGATATCTGCTCTAGTCAACTCAATTTGATAAAGATTTATTAAGGACCTACTATGTGCCAAGCACTGTGGGAAGAGCTAAGGATACAAAAAGAGGAAAAAGACATTCCTGGCCCTCGAGGAGCTTTAAATCTAATGGAGAAACAATGTGCAAACAAGTATATACAAGCTATAGCTCTATATCTTTCTGTAACTGTCTCTGTATCTCTTTATACTACTAGATATCTAGACATTGTCTGTCTGTCCGTCCATCCGTCTGTCCATCCATCTATCTATCTATCTATCTATCTATCTATCTATCTATCCAGGACAATTAGGAAATCACTAACAGTGGGAAGGTACTTGAATTAAGAGGGGTTGAAGAAGGCTTCCTGTAGAAGGTGGGATTTTTAGTTGAGACTTAAAAGAAGCCAAGGAGGTCAGTGGTCAGAGCAGAAGGAACCCCAGAGACCACTCAGTCCAATTCCTTCATTTTACAGATGAGGAGACTAAGGCCCAGAGAGAGGGATTTGCCAAAGGTCATGAAAGTCTTACATAGGAGGGCCAGGATTCAGCCCTGGTACCTGCATGCATATTACTCTTTCCCCAATCTCCTACTGTGCCTCTTTCCATGGAGTGCAATTCTGAACAGATTCTATTTGGTGCAGCAGAGATGGAGCTGGCATTGAAGGCTTAAATCCCACCTTGCATGTTTCTTACTGGTGTGACATTGGCCAAGTCATCTCAGCTCCTGGCCCTCAGTTTCCTCATCTGTGCGGTGGGGAGAGGAGGTGTCTAGATGGCCTCTCTGGGCCCTTCTAGCTTTAGAGTTCAGATCCTGAGAGGCAGGCAGATTTCTGTCTACACTGAAGGAGGAATGACCTATATGGATGTTTCCAACCATTCTCTGACATGTGGTGAGAGCACAGGTGTGGGTGCACATACACACACCTTTTATTTGTTACAGCAAAAAGAGTGCTAGATTTGGAATTCATCCTAGTCAGAATCTAAGTCTGTGTTTCCCAGACGGTTTCCAGGCAATGTCAATAATTAAGGCTCTGGGTGAACATTTTGATATTAGTCAGTTCTGTCTTCAAAATATTGAATCATATGTATCAAAATGTATTTGCATACTTATGGCCCTCACTGAAGAGGGACTGCCTCCTTCTGGGAGAGTTTGAGACAAGCAGCACACTGCCATATGGATGCAGGAGAATCAGCAGGACCTTGCCATCAGTGGAGGAAGACAAGGAATGCCTCTCCTACTTGGGACTCTGTGCCAGGATAGGGGTGAGCACCTTTGAAGCACAGACACTCACCTCCCTGCTTTGTGCCTCACTTTTAATGATGGTAATCAGAGGGTCCTCAGAAGCTCCTCTGTTGTCCTGTCTTTCAAGGAATAATTTGCAGTTGGATGGGCCAACCACAGAGCTCCCCCATCTTGGACATAAACCATAGGGAGACAATTAGCTGGTCCCAGAACTCGGCAGAGGAAGGTATAGGCTGGACTCCCTTCAGGAAATGACCAAGTTATCTTAATAACTCCAAGCTCTTCCCTCAAACCAAGTCCCAGCTGCTTAGCCCCAATCAATGTTCTTTAGGAAATCTTAGAATCCCATTCTCCAAAGACGTGAAGTGAAGAATCACACAAAAGGTGACATAGGAGTGAGGGGTGAGGGGGAACATCACAAACAAAGGGTTCTGCTGAAGTGAGATCCAGGAAAGGTCTGAAGGGAGAACAAGGTGAAGCATCATAGAACAAGAGTGAGAGATCACAGTGTACTCCCCTGGCATTTTGTGATGTCAAGAGAACTGAAGGAAGAGCCCCCAGAACACTGCATGGATCCCTTCACAGTGAACTAGTGACAGTATGGATGAGAGGGGCACAGTATTGACAGGCATGAAAGAGCTGCAATCTGTACCTTTGGATGGATAACTAATGACAGACCTACCCACTGGAGTTGTGCCCTGCATGGTTCTATTACTAAGTAGTTATGGGACCTTTCAACTCTCTGGGACTCAGTTTCTCCCTCAGTAAAAAGAAAGGGTTGAACCCAGTGATCTCAGAGCCTTTCCCACTCTAAATCCAGCTAACCCATGACCCTGTCCATACCCTGCCAGGACATCATCATCCCAGTTGGCCCTTTATTGGTTCCAAGCACTGTTCATACATTATCTCCTTTGATCACAGAGAGGAGAAACACATGTTTGGTGACTGGAACAAAAAAAAAATGTCAGTTGACTAAGGCTGCGTCTGCCCAACACTGAATGGGGGCAAAACGGGAAAAGTCAATTTGACTCAGACACAAAGGAGGATTTGTTGCATCGATAGTAACACCTCACATTTCCAGGGGGATTAACGATTGCAAAGACTTTTACAACCTTATCTTATTAGAGTTTCAACATCCTTGAGACACTTTAAGTGCCATCATCCCTGTTGTGCAGAGGAGAAAACAGGGGCTAGGGGAGTTTAATAGCTAGGCTTCAGTTCCCCAGCTCATTTTGGGTCAGAGGTGAGATTCAAACCCAGCACCTCCAGCCTTCACAGACAGCCTCCACTCCATGGCATGCTTTCAGTTTCTCAACCTTCCCCGCCAGAGCCTTTGCAAACACACGATCTCTGTTACTGTAAACCCACTGGGGACACAATTTTTCTTTGAAGGTAAGCAGCCTCAAAGGCCACATAGGTCAACAGAATCAAAGATTTGCAGCTAGGAGCCACAGAGACTGCCATTTTACAGACAAGGAAACTGAGGCTGAGCAAGGTCAAGCGACTTGCCCAGCATCCTATAGCTGGTAAGAGTCAGCAGTGTTTGGAAATGATCTCAGTTCCAAGCTTCAAGTTTCTAGCAGAACCCTCACCCCCATTTCACCAGCTCCTAAGGAATGTAGGTTGCGTCCTGGTGCATTGAGCTATCCAGAGCCCAAGCGAGTGACAACTGTCCTCCAGGGGACCCCCTCCCCAAGCAGGGGGATCATCTGAATCTTTGGTTTCTGAAGCATCGTTGCACCAAGATGATGCCAGGCTGAGAAAAGCCTTCAAGAGGAGAGGCACCTGCCTCCCTGCCTTGATCCCAGAACATGTCTGGCACTGCCTGAGAACCCCAGGCAGCCTCACAAATACTTAACAGTGACACTTATCTCTCCAGCACATGGCTAGATATTGGGCAGACAGAAGGGGAGCTTTGATCCTGGGCTGCTCCTCACCCAATGATCACTGCTGCTGCTGCTACACCAGGCAGTGAAACCGCAGCACCCAGCGCCCTGTGTGTATGTGCTCAGGGCCATTGCCAGAGATGCTGGCTCAAATAGGCAGCTGCTGTGGAGCCCAGGATAGGTAGACAAATATGTGAGTAAGGCTTTGCACAGAAAGGAAGCCAGCCTCCCAAAGGCACTGGGAAGTGGTTGGGAAGGCCAGTTTCCGCGCTTGGGCCCCTTCCAAGGCCAGGGACCCAGGCTTTCTCCATGCCTTCAGTTGACAAGCATCAACAAAACGCCTGCTAGAATACAGGACCCCAGGATCTGAGGCTCGCAGGTGGGAGGGATTGCAGAAGCATCTAATCCAACCACCATTTTACATGTGAGGAGACAGGCTCAGAGAGGCTCAGCAATTTGCCCAAGGTGATGCAGGTGACAGGCATCCAAAGCTGAATTTCAGCCCAAGTCCTCACACTTCAGGCACTGTGCTGGGCACTGGGGACACAAAGGCCAACACATGCACAGATCAATAAGTGTGATCTACAGATCAGATAAAAACAGAGGAATTGTCTGGGAGAGCTTTGAGGAAGACAGACAGGTAGGACAGAAGAGAACACATGGCAGAAGGGCACAAGCAAAGGTATAGACGGGGGAGATGGGGAACAGCAAGGACGTCGATCTGGCTGAGGCACAGGGTGTCAGGAGATTCCCTGTAAATCAGCCTGACGAGACAGGTTTGATTCAAACCCTGAAGGATTTCAATGCTAGAGAACACTATGTTTTCTCCTAGGGGCACTGGATAGTCATAGACTCTTCTTGAGCAGGCACAGGAGGCAGAAGTGAAAGCGATCAGATCTCTCTGAGCCTGTAAAAGGAGGGGCTTGGCCTGGTGTGGTCAGTAGTGAACAGACCTGGGATTCTAATTGGACACAGAGCTTTCTGGTTCTATGTTATCAGTGAGAATTAAGGCCACATTGACAGAATTATCAAAAGCCTCTGTGCTCCCTCTGTGCTCCTGGACTAACTGCAATTCCGTATGGAAAAGGGGAAGACTTGTTTTTTCAGTCCATTAACACCCATGTACTCTTGATGGGCAATCCAAGCCCCAAGCCAAATCACAGGCATCCTCATCGCCGGTGGGTTAATGGGTGCAGTGACCAGCCTCCACTCACCTCCCTAAGGAGGGGACAAGAATCCCCAAAAAGGAGGGCAGAGGTCTCCCAGGTCACGAATCCAGGCTTCCCTGGGGCTGATGCTTCTGTGGCTCAGTCACGTCCAACTCTTTGTGTCCCCACTTGGGGCTTTCTTGACAAAGATACAGGAGATGTTTCCTTCTCCAGCTTGTTTTATAGGTGAAGAAACTGAAGAAAACTAGGTAAAATGACTGGGCCAGGGTGACTCAGTTAGTAAGTATCTGAGGCTGACTCCCGACCAGGAGCTCTATCCAAAAGCTCCACCAATCCCTCTTCAGACCCTTGAGGGCTTGGTATACTTTGTCATTTAAACACCAGTATCCCCATGGTGGCCACTCTCTGCATTTAGCCCAAGGACCGGGATATCCTTGCTATAATTAAAACATAGTCCTTATAAGCAAGGAATTAAGGCTGGCAGCTGCAGAGAGTGCCAGACTTGCAAGTCAGGAAGAACTGAGTTCAAATCCTGTCTCAAGACACTTGCTAACTGAGTGACCCTGGACAAGTCACTCAACCCCTCTTTCTCCCAGTTTTCCCATCCATGTTAATAATGACACCTTCCTCTCAGTGAGGATCCAGTGAGATGATAGATGGAAGACCCTTGGCAAGCTGTAATGGGAATGGGAATTTGAAGATCTTCCCTGCCCCTTAATAGACGAAGGGGGAGTTTGAAGACCTCCCCTGCTTTGAAAGTAAGCTCTGTCCCCTGATAAGCTGAAGGCAATCATGTGGAGAATGTGATGGAGGAGTTTGTTGAAGGGAAGCAGAGTCCACAGGAAGCTGGTAGTCAGAGCTAGCCAGATGGTGGGGGAGAGAGGAGGACCTCAGGCAAGGAGTCAGATAGGCCCATGAGTAAATATTGATCTTGTATTGGTATGTGGGCAGGCTGAAAGATGCTGTGGCTCTCAGGGTTATTATGGCTTCTGAATATCTTTGGTACTATGATAGAATCGGCTTACTGGTTTTGGGATTCAGTTTTCTGGTGTCTAAATAAATGCTTCAGTTCTGTTCTTTATCTGGAGAGTCTGGTATATTTTGTGATTGTACATCATGTGATACTTATAGTCATGGTCTTTATTGTGATGGTGGGTGCTGTAAATATTGCATTGGTGCTACACACACCTGAAAGGACTGGACAAATGCTAGTGGTTAGTGTCCTTTGGGGTCAGAGAACTCAGGCTCCAGATCTAGCTCAGTTATTCAGGACTATCGAGTCCTGGAGCAAGTCTCTCAGCTTCTGTTTCTCATGTGTAAACTGAGGCCTTGGACCAGATGGCCAGAGAGGGATGGGACTTGTCTGGCTTGGCCCCATGAACAATGGGTGGAAATGTGCAAAGTGGCCAACTGAGGTCTGAGGCCAGGAAGAATGTCCTCATAATGAGAGCCACCCCAAAGTGGCAGGGGCTGCCTGGAGAGGAGGGGGAGGGGCTGCAGACCCCAGCAGTCTTCAGGCAGAGGTCAGCTATCCCTAGCACAGGGATGTTGAAGAGAAGATTCTATTTCAGGTGTGGTCTAGACCAGGTGGGCAGTGAGGTCCCTCTCACTCTAACATCCTGTGAATGAAGCCTTCACTTTGTCGGAGAGCTTTAATGAGAAATTCAGATCTGACAAGTTTCTCCACTGGCTTCTTCATTGCCCAGGCTGGGTGGCTGCTGCTCATGCCATTGCTGTGTTTGTCCATCATTCTCAGAGAGGATGGTGGCATCAGGGAGATGACGATGTGACTTGCAGTTGACTTTGACTTGAGTGAGGGAGGGCGGGGCCAGGTCACCAGCCTCACTGTCTCCTCCAGAGCCATCTGGGTCCAGTGACCAGATATCAATCAGGACGGCTAGAGATGGCTTGGGATGCAATGTGGGACCTTGGCCCTTTTAGACCGAGACATTTCACAGACTCACTCAGAGTGAGGTAAAGCCCGTTCAGTGAATAGGCCTCTTTAAGAAGTGAGTCCAGGGATGGCCCCTTTAATTAGAAAAAAAGAAGAAAAAACAGGCTGGGAGGGGAAGACCCTCAGGGTTGCTGCTCCAAAGAGAAATAGTGACCATTGACGTTCCGTGTAAGCCAGGAGGGCCCAAAATATAGCCATGAATTGGAGCTCAGGCAGGGACCTAGTGTAGTCCAGTCTTTGAACTTCAGAGTGAACTGGGATGATAGTTTTGTGAAAGAAGGAAAAAGGGCAGCTGCTAATGAGGGCGGAGCAGGACCAGGGGCCACTGGGGCAGACAGAGCAGGGGACACGGGACTTGGCGGTTTCTGAATACCCTCTCCCGTACAAAGCCTCAGTACAATGTCTCCATCAGTCAAGGTGCTCCCTACTGGGGATACAGGAACCAAAATGGCCAACATCCCCCAAATGGAAGATTGACTCTCAAGTATCATGAGTACACATTGAAAGCCCACCCACTGACCATTGGCCACTGCCCAGCATGGCAGTGGGCTGGGTTTGTGTCCAGTGGCCTGGCCCCATCAAGTACTCTCAGTGACCTGCATGAGGCCCCATTGGATGGAGCTGACTCTATTTAGAATTTACAGTGTGACACCAACGAGGGGATATTTTTTAAATGGCTTCTCTGAATAGCGGGTCTTGTTAAGCACGTTCTCTGATGCAGCTCTGGCTTATGCTTTAAACCAACTTTATGCTCTGGAGATAAAACATATTTCTCAGCCACAAATTACCCCCATAAGCCAGGCCTTATTAGCTGTGTTTAGGAGGTGTAAGTTTGGGTTTTAACTTCCACTAACAATTTATTACCACTATTTCCTTAGTCTGAAAAACTGGGGAAATGAGAATCATGGTTCCCATTACAACAGACTGCATTGTGATGCTGAGTAGATTAATTATGTGACATTTTAAAGATGCCTTGAAATAGAAGGCATTAGGCTCTAATAGCTTCAATTTATAGGAGCTTTCTGGTTCAGCAAGCCCCCTTCCACACATTATCCCACCACAGCCTCACAATTACTCTGGGAAGTAAATAATGCATCTATTATTATCTCCAGTTTACAAATTAGGAAACAGTAGATCACAGAAATTAAGTGACTTGCCCAAGGTCTTACAAATGTCAGGCTGACTCTACTCCAAGTCCTCCCACCTTAGCCTGGGGTCCTTCTCCCTTTTCCACTAGGCTAGACAATCTTGGAAAGACTCAGGAGTTGCCTTGACCAAGCCTCTGGCCTCTCAGGTGCAGAGGAGACAGGGCATGGCCTGGAGCCCAGTTGGGGTGGGGGCCAGGGCATGGACACGTCCTAAGCACAGTCCGACTTCCCTGGAAGCATCTGGCCTCCTGACCCGTTAATGACCAACTCTCTCCCCCACCTTGAGCTGGGTGTTGGACCTGCAGCTGGTTTCCCCTTGATCTCCGTGCCTTGGATACCGGCACAATGCAAACCAAAAACAGCCTGATGCCAGCCCTGGGTGACTTTTTGTGTTAGCCCTGCTCAAATTCCCTGCAGTCCCTTCCCTTCATCATGGATGTGGATGTGTGGGTGTGGCTGTATATGCATGCGTGTGTACATGTGTATGTGGCATGTGTCTCTGTATGTGAGTGCATGTATGTTTATGTGTCTGTGGGTCTGTGTGTGTGTGTGGCCCGGAGTCGAGAGATGGAACTTCTTTTTCCTGGAACAGCCAAGAAGCAGGTGTCACTGGATTGAAGAGTCTATGTCAGGCAGTAAGGCAGGAGGGGGCTGGGTCACAAAGGGCTCTGAACGCCCTTTTTCATCCTGGAGACAACTGGTCCCCACAATAGGGAGTTTATTGAGGAGGGAGGTGACATGATTAGATCTGTGCTTAAGGGGCTAAATGGAAGGGGGATTAGAGTGGGGAGAAGCTTGAGGCAGGTGGACCTCCCAACAGCTATGGCAAGAGTCTGGACATGAGGTGATGGGGGCTCCACAAGGGTGGCTCCCAGGTTGTGAGCCTCGAACACTGGGAGGCCAGTGGAGCCCTTTACAGTAATAGGGAAGGCCAGCAGGGTTGGGGGCAGGGGGTGAGTTCTGTTTTGGACATGCTGAGTTTGTCTACTGGACATGCAATTTGAGACAATTGGAACTTTGAGACCAGAGATCAGCAGAGAGATTGAAACAGCACAGGTAGATTGGAGAATCATTGGCATAGAGATTGTAATTAAGTCCGTAGGAACCAACGTAATCAAGAAGAGAAGTAGGGAGAAGAGAAGAGGGATGAGGATAAAACCCTGAGGGACACCTAAGGCTAGAAGGCCTGGTCTGGAAGAGGATCCAGCAGAGGAAGCTGAGTCAGAGAAGGAGGAGGAGAACCAGGAGAGAAGGTGGAGGAGTGTCCTAAAACCCTAGAGGGAAGAGTGATCAGCAGCATCAAAGGCTTCAGGGAGGCCCAGGAGAAGGAAGGTGAAGAAAAGGCCTTGGATTTGGCAACTAGGAGATGAGCAGTCACTTTGGAGAAAGCAGTTTCAGGGCAGGGACAAGGTGGGAAGCCGAATTGTAAAGGGTTAAGAAGAGAGAGGAGAGAAAGGGCAGGCACCTCTTGTGGATGCCCTTTGTGAAGGGTTTCAAAGAGCAGAGGAGATACAGGGGATAGTGGGGATGGAAGGATTGAACTTTTGAGAATAGGGGAGTCAGGAGGACTTTTGTAGACAATAGGGAATGAGCCTGTAGAGAGAGAGGAACTGCCAATGAATGATAGAGCCGGGATGAGAGAGGGGGCAGTGTGGGAGGAGACAGCTGAGGGACTGGCCTTGGTCAAGAGTAAGGTCACTTCATTATGTGAGACAGGGGTGAAGGAGGAAGGGGTAGAAGGCACCCACCTGATGGGAGACAAGGAAGGAGGGAGAGGAGGGAGTTCAGGGGAAATGGACATATTTTTTCCAGTAAATTATGAGGCAAAGCTCTTTGCTGGGAAGGCAGGGAGAAGAGGGGCCACGGGAGGTTGGAGACAAGATAAAAAGGTGTAGAAGAGCCAATGAGAGTGGGAGGATGGGCTGGTAAGGGACGTCGGGCAGGGCTTGCCTGGCAGCAGCGAGGGCCGAGTGAGGCTGTGTAACCATTTTGTAGGGGATCCAGGGAGAAAGGCTGAGTGATTGTCTTCATCTTCCTTCAGCTCACTGTGAGTAGGTGTGAAGGTGACAAATGGTGGGAGTGATCCAAAGCTGAGGCTTTGGATGATATGATAAGGTGTGGAGATTGGTGATATGATAAGGGGTGGAGAGACTCAAGAGGGGAGAACAATGCAGACTGAATTGGTTCACCAAGGGGTCAAGATAGGAAGAAGAGGAGAGAGCAGCTAGTGTTGGGGAGGTGGCCTGGGAGAGACTGGGGGGTCCAGGGATTAGGGGTCATGGGTGATGGAGAGCACAGATGAAGAACAGGGTTTGGTAAGCCAGTGGGTGACAGAGAAATAGAACGGAACCCCACTCTAAGACTAGCTCTCCATCTACTTTTCCCCCAAAGTGAAATAAATAATACAAGGGATTTGGATAGGAATAAACCTCAGTGACCAAGCTAGTCTAACCTAGGTGGCCATCAGAGGGCATCAGAGTGCACAGAGCACTGGGTCTAGAGGCCGGGAGACCCGAGCTCAATTTTGTCCTCAGATATGTACCAGCTGTGTGACCCTGGATAGATCTCTTAACCTCTGTTTGCCTCAGTTCCCTAATTTGTAAAACAGGGATAAATAATAGTACCTACTTCCCAAGGTTGTTGTAAGGATCAAAGGGGAGAAAATATTGCCAAATGCTCAGCACAATGCCTGGCACCTGGTAAGTTCTGTAGACATTCTTATGTCCTTCCTTTCCCCTTCTAAGTCTCTCACATGATGCGTAAAGAAACTGAGTCCCACCGATGGAAAGTGACTTAGCAAGATCAAATAAAGGGAAGTAGAATTTGAACCCAGGTCCTCTGGTTCAAATGCAGTCCCCTTCCCACTGTTCCCAGCTATCTCTGTAATACTTGTTGAAAAATAATCTTTGTTGGATGAAGGACACAATTCTTCTTAAGGAAATACCAATGAATAACCACAGTGAGTTTTCACAGACACGTAAACTTCAGGAAGAAATAGAACCATGTTCCAGAGCAGAGTTTTCCTTCATAAAGGTGACGGCCCTCTTTACATCTCATGGATAAGCTCCAGGTCCATCAGCTAGCAACCTTGATATTAAAATAAAAACTAAATCACCATCATTCCTTTCAAAGGAGATTCTCATCTATACTCATGTAATTAAAGTCATACTGACCTCTCAGGGTAGAAGAAATTCCAAGGTATCATTTAAAAAGAAAATTATGTCGTTATAATTTCTTAGATTTTATCTATTACAAAATCATGTCTACTGTTACTATTTTCAATTTAGAAGTGAATCTCAATTATAAACATTAAAAGTTTGTGCTGGCAACCAACCTTTACTGAACTGGCTGTTTGGGTAGGAGGTAAAATACCACATTCAGGAATGAGGAATAAGCCTCCCCCCCAGTCTCAAACCCTTCTGTTGTTTAGTGTGTCTTGAAAACAAGAAGGTCAAGGATGTTTTGTATGTTTTATATCAAAATTCTCAGAACCTCTTGGACGCCCCCATGTTCTGGAGGCAATTTTATCTTCCTCAGGCAATGTGCCCCACATGAGCTGGTTTTTCATTGATAAGTCGACAGTCATCCATTGAGCCAGAAGAAATGTCAAACTGCAGACGAGTTTTTGAATACCATCAGAATCAGCTCTTTTGCATGTATTTGGTGGGAATGTTTCCTAATGGTGGCCAGCTCCTTTGCTTCCATTAACAAACATCCTCCAGAATTAACCAGCTGACAATCCTCTTTGCCAAGTTTTGCATCCAGTTTTCCCTGACTGTGTGTGTACGATCCAGCCATGGTTAACAGGATAGGAAATGTTTGCTTGTTGCCATATTAGCTCAATTGGGAGGGGCAATGAGGAGACCAGATAGCTCAGGTGTCCTTCTGAGGAGTTTCTGGATGGGTCAAGAGGCAGTAAACCCACATCTCCTCACTTTCAGGGATGTTTCCAAAGCAGAGTCATTTCACTGTTACAGTCAGACTAGTTGGGACCTTGGGAAAGGCATACTGAGGAAGGAAACAAAGAGGAAGCCAACAAAGCTGATGAAAATGAGTAAAACTGGACCAGTTCTGGCAAGCTGACTCCCTGTCTGAACATAATCCTAAGCCATCTCAACAGATGGAAATCTAGATTCAAAGAAGAGAAAAATGAAGGAGTGATCATTCACTTTTGTAAAACAAGGCACCCTGGGATTTCTATGAAGAGCAAGTTTCTCTAATGTAATTAAAATAGGCATCAAACCTAGGCAAATCTCTTTCTAAACTCTTCTGGAAAATGAAGTGGCTGAATCATGCCTTCAACCTCCCAGAAGAAGGTTCACAATGAGACATAAATTTTCTGATGTAACCAACATTATGCTTACTCATAATGGGGATATATAGTGTTGGGGGTGGGTGAGTTCATGGAAAATAATAGAAACGCATACAAAAAGACAAAAGAATATTGGTAAAATATTTAAAATACATAAAAATGTGGAAAATGAGCCAAGGAGAAGCGAAGGAAATTGAGCCAAGATGGTGCAGTAGCAAGAAGTACAGCCGAGCCTCCTCCCATTCCCAATGCCTTCAACCATATCTAAACAATGCACCAGACCAAGTTATACCTGGGAAAACCAAGAGAAAATCATAGTGAGTCAATTTTCTAGTCCAGGTCAGCAAAGAAAGACAGAGAAGTTTGTGGATGGAATAACAGTGATGCAGAGAATTCTAGTAGAGAGAGAGGCTGTACACCAGGTCAAGAAGTGGCCCTAGATCCAATGGAGGGGGCCCAACCAAGCAGGGTTTAGTAATACCTGTCAATTGGCAGCACTGCTTAGTCCCACAGCACAGCTCTAGAGGGAGGAGAGGATCAGCTCTTAGGAGTGTTGTTCAGAGGTAAGGAGTAGCCACTGGGTCTAGACTAAATGTCAGACAAGGAAAGCATTCAGAAACACATGGCCAAACTGTGACCTGAATCTTAGGAATAGAGTAGCTTTCAGCCCATTCTGAAGCCTCCAACAGAACAACCAGAGAAACACTTCCAAATCAAAGAGAAACCTGCAGCTTTGTCCCTCTGAACTGGCGGAGCTTTTCAACTAGCTAATACTGGCTGAGTCCAGCAGCAGTCTAATAGAATGCTACTTGGAGCAAGACCACAGTTGCTCAGATTTAAACTCATGTCAGAAGCTTTCAAAGCTCAGACTTTGAACAGGATCAGAATACTCTAGAAGCAAGAAAGTTTGCAAGTCCTCAGCCTGAGCTATCCCTGAGGTCCTGGAATAACTTAATATTTAACACCCAAGGAAAGCACCAGCAGAATCAGTCCAGACATTCCCTCTAGTAGTACGCAGAGCTCATCCCTAACATAAGGTCCAAAGTCTGGAAGTATGCTGGAAAAATGAGCAAACCAAAAAGAATCCCATCATGAAAATCTATTAGCATGACATAGAAAGTACAGAAAAAAACTAAAAGAAAAAAATGGCTTCAAAACAGTTGCAAGCAAAACTTTGAAGAAAACCACTGCTTGAGTATAAGTCCAACTAGAATCTTCTGAAAGAGATGAATCAAGAGGTTTTTTTTTTAATTTTTAAGTAAATGTGAGCACTAGAGGAAAAAGTTGGAAAAGAAATGAGAGTTATAGAAGAAAGGATTGGAAAGTGAATTAACATTTTTGCACAAAAGGTTCAAAATCTTGCCCAAGAAACAAACTCCCTGATAATCATAGTGGACCAAATGGTAAGGATAAAAGATAATGAGTCCATGATACTATAAGAAATATTAAAAACTAATCAAAAATAGGAAAAAAAAAGAAAATTCAAGGTACATCATGTCAAAATTAATCATTTCCAACAGACTGAGAAAACTTAGGGATCATTGGACTACCTAAAATCCATGACCAAAAAAAAGGACCCCAACATTTATTCCAAGAAATTTTAAAGGGAAAATGCCCAGATTTCTGAGAACCACAAAGAAAAATGGAAATAGAAAACATCTGCCAGTCACCTCCTGAGAGAAATCCACAAATGAAATCCCTAAGCAACATTATAACCAACATTCAGAGTCTCCAGGTCAAAGGAAAAAATGCTGCAAGCAAATGGAAAGAGAGAATTCAAGGACCAAGAAGGCACAGTCAGGTTCATGTAAGATATAGCAGCTATTTGTATAATGGAGTGAAGGACTTACAATATTCCATATGGTAAAAGATACAGATACACAACTAAGAATAACATACCAAGCAATATTTAGTACAATCTTACAAGGAAAAAAACGTATATTTAATGAAATGGAGAATTTCCAAGACTTTCTGATGAAAAGACCAAAGCTACATAGAAACTTTTAAGAGAAAACATGAGTTGAGAAGCATAAGAAGGTAAACATGAGTGAACAATGGCAAGGGACTAAACAAGAACAAGCTGTTTACATTCTAATATGGAGAGATAATACACTCATCCCCCCTGAACACTTTCATCACCAAGGGTCATAGAGGGAGGGCATTTAGACTGAGACTTTGAAGAGGAGCACAGTTTGGGGAGGTAGTAAGGGAAAGGAATATTGGGGGAAATGATCTCACAGAATCAGATGCACAAGTAGAAACTGATACGAACAGTGAGGAAGACAAAACACACAACCTGAAGTCCAAAGGCGAGGCTCCAGTCCCAGCTCCAACTTTGCCTTGCTGTGTGATGGTGAAAACATTGCTCCCCCTCTCTGAACCTCAGTCTCCTAAGAGACATACAACCTGAAGACCTGCATCCATGTGAGCTATTACCATCAGGCATAGAGGAAAATAGAGCAAAGGAATTACATGTTCTTGGCCTCCTCCAGGAGCTTGCAGCCTGGCTGGGAACATGACATCAGTGGCCATGTTCAGAAGTCAGGGAATGAGACAGCATCTGCTGCCTGTATGGCATGTACAGGTTCTACATCATGCAATGAAGGGGCTAGGTCTGGGGAAGGGGAATCAGGAGGGTGAAAGTCTGAGAAGGAGGCTACCTGGTAGCTCAGTGGACGAGCACGGGGGCTGGAGTCCGGAAGACCTAAATTCAAATCCAGTCTCACACAATCACTAGCTGTGTGATCCTGGATGTGTCACTTAACCTCTGTGTGCCTTGACCAATTGAAGGAGGAAATGGTCAACCCCTCCAGAATCTTGGCCAAGAAAATCCCATCTAGGGTCACCAAGAGTCAGATATGACTGAATAAAAACAGCCAAAGCTCTTCGTCTTTTGATGGCTCTGCGGAAGATGACAATGGGAACCAACAGGAAACATGGATGGGGAGGGCAAGCTTTTGAAAGCCAGACTAGGGAGATTAGAAATGGATAAAGTAAGAAACAGGCAACCTCCAAAGGTTTTCGATTAAGAGTTTATGAGCTGGCTTCCCTTCCACCTTGGGGGACACCCATCCTATGACTATGACACGTGACATACACATGGGCCAGGACAAGAGTGTCCTAATCAGTCTTCCCAGCTCAAGGCTCTCTTTCCCCCAGTCCATCTGCCACACAGCTGTCCAAGTCCTGAAATATTATGTCAAAATACCAAAAGTGATATTCTTCAGTGGTGCAGGTCTGATGTCTACTCACTAAACACCCATGCTTCTTATTACCTTAGAATCAAATACATGCTCCCGTATTTGGCTTTTAATATCCTTTCCGATCTGGTATCAACCAACTGTCCCAGGCTCATCATACACAACTCCCCTTCCAGCTCTGTGTGGCCCGCCAAAGGCAAAGATCCTTGCCCCTTCAACCCCCCCCCCCACCGGTATTTCTAAAATGTTTCAAGACCCCAGTGTCATAGACACTGTGTAACATACTCTGAGGGATCCTGGTTTAAAGCAGCAGACTGGGGCGGAATCAATTCTCCTCCCATTATCAGAGTTTAAGCTCAGTGCTGTCCAATGTTTGCAAGGCCACAATTAGTTCTATGAAAAAGAAAGGCTTTTCTTCAGCCCTCAGAGGCGAGGCTTCGGCCATCTGCCAGTGTGAGTAACCAGCGTTCACTTCAGCGAATCCTCCTCAGTTAAATGGGCGTTTGCCAGATGCCTCCCCATCGACCCCAAGTGGAAGCTGTGCTTACGTGTGATTTCAGCTGCTGGAGCACGAGCTCTTGAGAACAAGACAGATCAGTCGAAATCAACTCTCAGGGCTTTTTTTGCTCACGAATTCTACATTGTCTCTTCCTTTACTTTTAAAGCCAAGAGACCAAAAATGTCAGTGGATATTTCATTATATTTTAAGGAAAATAGTAGAAAGTTGGAGTCATTTTACTCCTTGGTCAATTTTGACTCACTTGGATAAAACTTGTTTTATACAAATCACATTCAGTTCTCACTCTCTGGGTAAATTTAGTGCACAGGCAGCCACTTTAGAAAGAGGCACCACCCATTTTCCAGACCGGGTGATAGTGAAAATGGGCTACCAAAAAATTTGGAGAAAAATGTGAAAGATTTCCCCCTGTTCATAAGCTTACTTTTTCCAAGGGACCCCACAAGGACTTTGAGATGCATGTGTGCAATGCAAATGAGAAGAAAATGTCCATCTTAGGAAGTGGCCCCAGATCGCGGGTCACCACACAGAGAGATGGGGAAAGATAGCATCTTTTTAGTAACAGTCACAGTTTCCACTGCTGCATGTTTATAAGAAATAAAGGAATGTCACTGAATCCCTCATTTCATCCTCCTACCAATCCTGTGAGCAAAGGAACATTCTCATTTGGTGGAATGAGGAAACTGAGGCTGAAAGGGCAAGTGACTTGGCTGAGGTCACATAGCCCTTCCTTGGCAAAGCCTCGTGTCAGCCCACGTGCAGAGTTCTTCCTGAAGGAGCATAGACTTGAAGTCTATATGCCACAGAGTTAACTGAGTTTACCAAGCATTCCTGGTGTGTTTCCGCTGAGCAGCTACATTCAGTGTTTTGTGATGCTGCCCCTTAGACATTTTTTGCTTGGCCCCAGAAGATAGGACAAGGAGTGATGCTTTGGAAATGTTAGAAGCCACGAGAAGCATGGATGCACCAGACACACAAGGGAACGCTGGGAATCTGATGACTCTCCTTGTGCATTCAAGGACAGAGGAAGTCTATAACTCACAAGACAGAAAGGCCTCACAGGACAGCTGATGCTCCTTCTGAGAGTGAAGTCAGAGAAGAAAGATCAAATCAACTGGATGGAGCCACCGTGGCCATCCCAGGAAATCAAAGCAAACCAAACGAAAAGCATGGCTTTTCTAAACCATGGTAGGACCTGTGTGCTTTGAAGAAATATTAGGAAAAGAAAAAGAAGAGACTGAGCCACTCATGGAGGGGGAAACCCACCCAATGAATAGTAAGCAATGTAAAGTCCACTCCAGCCACAGGCATCTGCCTTGGTCCTAAAGAGATGGCAGGAAGTTTGAGATGCCTTCATCTCTGAGACTCTGAGAGCCTGTGCTCTGGTGCATCTGAGCGTGAGCCCCATCATCCAGTTTTCCTTCACTGACCTGTTGTAACGCCATGCACCAGCAGATTCCCAAAGGAACGCTACTGTGAACAGCTTTTAGAGTTCAGATTACAAAACATAGTGAACACTCTGTTTATTCCATTACAAATCAAGACAAACATTCACAACATTATATCACAATATAATTTTCACAACATTACATTTTATAACATTACATCTTGTCACAGAAAATGGCCACACAGTTTTCACTACAGTGGCCACAATATTCAGAACAAGGAACAATAGAATACTCAAACTTTCACTCATGGGGCAACTCAATCATTAGTCATTCAATCAATTCACAACAGAATACTTAAACTTCCACTCATGGGGCAACCATTAACTTAATCAGTCACTAATCTAGATTTACAATTACTAAATATCT
>CM053582.1:571968801-572005151 GCA_028627135.1 Pseudochirops cupreus
CATGATTTTCTTGCATCATTCTCATTTCTCTTCCCAATTTTTCTTCCACTTCTCTTATTTGGTTTTCAAAATCCTTCTTAAGCTCCTCTATGTTGTGTAACCAGTTTATATTTTTCTTGGAAGCTTTTGGTGCAGGAGTTCTGACTGTTTTGTCTTTGTCCTAGGAGTTCCATGCTTTGATCCTTTTTGTCCCCCAAAAATGAATCTAAAGTTGAATTGCTGTTCTTGCTTTGCTTCCTTTGCCTGCTCATGTTGCCAGTCAATTACTTGACTTTTGGGCTCAGTAGAACTCTGCTTTCAGAGGGGAGAGCTTTGTCCCAAATCGCTGGGGCTTTTGCAGCTGCCAGAGTAGCCACCACCAGCTTTGGCTCACTGGTCGCATACCTCAGGACCACCACCCAAGACCACAATCCTGATCCAGGCAGCTCAAGGCAAGAGCATTTAGTCTCTGAATGGTCACTTGGCCCCTCTACAATATGCAGGCCAGGAGCTCTGAAGCAGCCACATGGAGGTGGCTGCAGGGTCACTGCTCCACTGCTTCTGGTTCTGGGGGCAGACAGCTGGACTCGCTCGGTCCCACCCAAATTTAGCCCAGTTCCACTGACCTTTCACTTTGTCCTTGGCTCTTATGGGTTGATAATTCTGGAAACTGCCACAGCTGATTGTGATCCACTCTCCTGAAAGTTCCAGTCGCAGCTTGTCTTGGCCACCCTGGGGCTAAAGCCTTGGGTTCATGTGGTGCTAGTCTCGGCTCCCAGCGCACTGCAATGAACCCTTCTCTTCCCCCTGCCAGGCTGCCTTCAGGGGAAGCTTTATTTCTCTGTCACTTTGCGGGTTCTGGAGCTCTAAAATTTGTTTAGAGTCATATTTTATAGGTATTTGAGGTGGTTAGGGGGGAGCTCATGGAGTTCTGCTTCTACAGGGCCATCTTGACTCTGCCCAGCTATTTATTTTCTACTCACACACACACACACACACACACTCATAAGTTTGTATTGACAAAGATTTAAACATGATACAGTAACCTATAACCAACACTTTCTCAGGATACTTAAAACTTGAAACATTTAGAGAACCTCTAGCTGTTCAATAGGTCACTTTCACTTTTTCTCTGTCCTATCCAAACAATACCATCAAGATTGCTATCTCTGGGGCAGCTGGGTAGTACAGTTAATAGAGCCCTGGGCCTGGAGTCAGGGGGACCTGAGTTCAAATCCAGTATCAGACACTTGACACGTACTAGCTGTGTGACCTTGGGGAAGTCACTTAACCCCAATTGCCCTACTTTACCCCTCCCCTCCCAAAAGAATTCTATCTCCTGGCAGCCAGGCTGAGGCTCACCCTTTTTGCCTGTCATCATCTTGGCCAAAAAGTACCATAGGTGCTATAAGGGGGCATCCCGAAGTGCTAACACCACTGACTGAGGAATCTGAGGCTGCAGATTCTGTAGTAACCTCTCCCCAAAAGTCTGTCTCTCAAGATCAACGTTCAGTCACCTATGTTTAGGCAAAGAAACATAAAGGAGAAGAGACAAGAAGGATGCCAACACTGCCTACCAACCACTCCGTCCACCCATCAACAAATAATTGTTTTTTGAAATTATTACCAACTTAAAGTTGTTTTTTTTCAATTTTTCTATATTTTTATTTAAAGTTTTGAGTTCTAAATTCTATCCTTCCCTCCTTATCTTTCCCTCTCCTTCCTGGAGAGCGTAAACAATCAGATATAGGTTATACATGTGCAATAATGTAAAACATTTCCATGTTAGTAATTTTGTACAGGAAGACTGAAATAAAAGAAAAAGAAAGAAAGGAAGAAAGTGAAAAGTAGCCTGTTTTAGTCTGTGTTCAAGCAATATCAATTCTTTCTCTGGAGGCGGATAGCGCGCTTCATCATTAGCCGTTTGGCATTGTCTTGGATCACTGTATTGCTGAGAATGGCTAAGTCATTTGCAGTTCTTCATCATATAATATTGCCATTCCTGTCACAACATTCTCCTGATTCTGTTCACTTCACTCAGCATCAGTTCATGTAAGTCTTCCCAGGCTTTTCCAAAATCATCCTGCTTGCCATTTCTTATAGCACTATAGGACTCCATCGCAATCATATACTACAACTTGTCTGGCCATTCCCCAACTAATGGGCGTCTCTTTGATGTCCAATTCTTTGCCACACAAAAACAGCTGCTATAAATATTTTTGTATAATATTCTCCCCCTTTTTTTGTCTTTCAACAAATATTCATTTAGAACTTACTATGTGTTGAAAAATACACAGAAAATGCACAAACTGTCCTTGCCTTTAAAGAGCTTAGATTCTAATGTACACACACATGTGCACGCATGCATGTGCACACATGTGCACACAACAATTAGACAATTGCTGCAGAGTAGAAGGCATTAGTAGAGGTAGCAAATGTGCCTGCTGCCATGCGGGAGCACCAACCATTCCTGCCAGGCTGTCTCCACCCTCCTTTCCTCCAAAGGAAGCCCCAGAGGTGGTTCCAAACCACATGAATCTCATATTCAGGAGAGAGGAAGGAGAGCTTAGTGTGGATGGACTCTTTCCTGAAGCTTACAAAGGAGGCAGCTCTTTTCTGGCTCCCAATTGGTCTTATTGGATACAGCTCCCTTCCTGGTTGTCATTCCAAGGATCAAGGGACACTGAGCCATGTCACACAGCTCCTTGGGAGTAGCCCAGGACTCCAGGCATGCGACTCACTTATCTGGGCATTTGTGGTGTTGGCTCTCTCTTCCCACCTGAGAGAATGTAAGATCCTTGAGGGCAGAGCTTGTTTTTTTTTTTTCACTTTTGTATAACCTTCGGACAGTGCACTTCCAGACACAGAAGGTGCTTAATAATTGATTACTGAATAGGATGGAATAGTTTAACATTCCTCATCACAGGCACATGAGCCCAAGTAAGTCTGGTGCCCAAGAGAGGGCCGGGTTTCAATGAACCTCCTGCCTCCTCATTCACAGGAAGTGGAATGTGACATCTCATGCAGGACTGGAGTGTTAGGTAAGGCTGAAGGGTCAGAGGCCAGGCCTCATTCACTGAGCGCTCATTACATTTTCAGAGAGAAGGTCTGTTGTTCCTGCCTGTTAAAAAGCAACGACCTCTGTAATACGACTTCCTGTGTTCTCTTTTGGCCAACCCTCCCTGGACATTCACAACGAACAAGGCTCTGTTTGTCCAGAGCCCCATTCTGCTGAATGCCCTTCAGTGCACTGGGATGAAACATGAATGGGCTCATTCCTATACTCATATTCCACAGGGAGAGGCCCTGATTCCAGAGCCAGGGGGAACGTTAGAAGCCTTCCAGCCTGACAGCAAGACTTTGGAGCATGACATCATTGGATCAAAGGGTCAAGGAATTTCAAGCAGGAAGGCTCATCTGGTTCAACAGTCAGCCTTTCACAAACAAGGAAGCTGAAGTTGAGAAAGAGGAAGTGCTTGGGTCAGTGTCGCCCAGGTGCCAGAGCTGGCCCTGCAGTGAGGTGGCCCCACCAGGGCAGGCCAGGCTAGAGCTCCCACGCTATCTGAAAACCCATATGAAAAGCCAACCCCATGAATAAGATGCTGGAGGGTTTTGTGATTCTGACGCATGGGGAGATCTCAAGGAAGGAGTCTTGTCCATGGCCTTTCATAAATGCTTCCTTTGTATCTTTTCATTTTCAATGGGGACCCCTGCAGGGACCTCCCCAACCATATACACATATGGGTAAACATATATACAAATATGGACATTATGTCCATATCTATGCAGTAGGTATACATAGTTTTGGGGGGATAGAGCTATGATTTCACCCTTCCAGTGTGGAAATTCCCTTCGGTGATATAGATCAATCACTTTTCTGTAATTTCAGGACTTAGAGCTGCCTAGGACACTAAGAGGTTAAGTCCCAGTGAGCAAGAGTTAATGGTAAGACTTGAACACAGGGTTTCCCGATTGCAGATTTAGCACTCTTTTCCACACTGGTCTGTTTCCTCATCTATGAAATGGACAGATTGGACTAGATAATGTCTAAGATCCTTGCTGGAAAGAAGAAGGAGGAGGGAGGACGAGGAAGAGGAGGAAGAGAAAGAAGGAGGAGGAAGAGGAGGAGGAGGAGGAGGAGAAGGAGAAGAAGAAGAAGAAGAAGAAGAAGAAGAAGAAGAAGAAGAAGAAGAAGAAGAAGAAGAAGAAGAAGAAGAAAGAGGAGGAAGAGAAGGAGAAGAAATGTGTTCATTACATTTCAAATAAATATATTATTCTCAAGAAGGTAGAAGGAGTAGAGTAGAAGATAGAATGCTAGGCTTGGAGTCAGGAAGACTTGTGTTTTGTTCCTGTTTCATATGCTTACAGACCCTGTGATCCTGGACAGGTCACTTAACATTTTTGAGTCTTAGTTTCCTCATCTGTAAAATGGGCATAACGGCACCTACAGGATTGATGTGAAGATCAGATCTGATTTCTCTCTCTCTCTCTCTCTCTCTCTCTCTCTCTCTCTCTCTCACACACACACACACACACACACACACACACACACACAATTTCGCAAACCTTAAAGTGCCATGTAATAAATATCAGCTTTTATCAGTCACAGCTGGGGTGAACTCCATGTCAGAGGAAGGAAGAAGGTGTCACATTGGAAGTGCCTTTTGCTGTTTCAGTCTCAGATCTTTTGCTCTGATTGTAAGGAGGCAATTAGGGGAAAATCTTCAGAGTGCTGGAATTAACATCAAGAGGCTTGGATTTGAGTCAAAGCCTTGCCTCTCACTGCTTGGGGCACCCTGGTTACGTCACTTGATTTCTCCAGGTCTCAGTTTCTCCATTTGTAAAATGAAGGGGTTGGATGAATGACCCCTAATGTCACCTCTCTACTGCAAGAATTTCACCTCTTTTCTGGCTAAAAAGTCTGCTCTCACAAAGGAGCTGACCCCAGTGATTCACATGCAGGGTGTGAATTTAAGTCAGTATTACTTCTCATAGTGGCATGGGCATTTTTTGCTTTGACCCTAATTGTGGCGCAATAGATTTTGTCCTTTGTTAGGGGGACACAATGAGCAGCTGAAGCTTGTTTGGGGGGGGGAGGGAGCCTCTGTCCAGGTTCTGAAATGCAAATACCCAAGCCTCTGTCCTCTCCCTCCTCTAGTTGACATAAAGCTCATGACTTCTTTGATCTTTTTTGGAAAGAGGAAGGACATCAGGCCTTCGTGAAGAATAACACACTGACATGGGCTGCTGCAGAAGCCCTCCTGGACTTACTTACCAAATCCAAACCTTTGCTCAGCTCTTTCCTGACTAACCAGCAAAGCATCCTGTTACTCTGATCTTCCCAACAGAAAGTCCATGACTAATAATTGTGTACATCACCCAGCTGCCTTGAGAAGGGGCAGCATTACCTTGTTTAATGACTCTCAAATTTGGCATAAAATTTGAAATATAGGAGGTCTAAATTTAAGCCCAACCCTCAGGAGGAGCTAAAAAGCAGGTTATTGAGGTTTCAGAAGGGGAAAAAAAATTCAAATGATTTGATTAGGTTGGATGTAGTAGGAGGGTTGGAGAGAAGATTGACATGTGGCCCCAGGTATAACTTTTCCCTCTTTGTTCCTCCAATTCAGTGCCAGGAGCTACTCATTTGCTAGCCCTCCTCTTCCTTGGTTTCTGCTTCGATCACATCTGATGGGCCAAGTGCTCTCATTACAACTAGGCCAGCCCAATGAGGAGGGAAAATGATATGTAATCTAATGCCATCTTATGTACATGAAGACAAGTACATTCATGGCATTGGGGTTATTGTTAAGAATTGTCTTCCCAGTTTCTACAATCATATAAGGCCAAAGGCCATTCTCCTATAGACAAGTGGTTAAAGGATATGCAGAAACCTTTTCCAAAAAAAGAAATATAAAAAATCAACGGCCACCTGAAAAAAAATGTCCCCAAACCCCAATAATCAGAGAAACGCAAATTGAAATACCCTGGACTATGATTCTCTCTGCCTGTCAAGTTAGAGAAGATGCCTTAAAAAACCCAAAACAGAGCACTCTTTGTGGGAGTGGCTGTGGGAAGCAACTTCATTGCTGGAAAAATGCAAATGGGACAAGAGATCTGGAAATCACAGAATCAAAGGTTGAGAAAATTTGAAGGTTATTTATGAATTCTTTAATGGCATGTTAAGCAATAAATAATGGTAAGGTCTCTTATGAGTGGCATATTCAATTATCTGGTACTTCACAAGGCGTTTTTGTCACTGTTATTGAAGGGATAATGAAGAACAAAATCACCGGGAATCAATGCCCTAAGGTAACTCGATTACAACAAACCCAATAAGAGTTCATCTAGCCTCTATGTGAAGACTTTCAGGGAGGGGCAACTGACCACCTCTCAAGACAGTCTATTCTACTTTGGCATGGATCTTTTTATTAGGAAGTTTTCCCTTTCATCAAAGAATAACGTGTCTTCTTGAGGCACCACCTTACACCTACCAAACTGGCTATCACAACAGAAATGCTGGAGGGGACATCAAAAGTTGGATGCACTGTGGATGCACAATTTGGAACTATGCCCAAAGGGCTATAAAACTATACATACCCTTTGTCCTAGCAATACCACTACTAGGTTTGTATCCTAAAGAGATCAGAGATGTACAGAAATGTTTATAGAGGCTCTTTTTGTGGTGGCAAAGAATGGCAACCCAAGGGGATGTCCACTGATTGGTGAATGACTGAACAAGTTGTGGTATATGATTGTGATGTGATTCTATTGTTCTATAAGAAATAATCAGCAGCATAGTTTCAGAAGAATCTGGGGAGACTTATATGAACTGATGCAAATTGAAGGAAGCAGAACCAGGAGAACATTGTACATAGTAACAGCAACATTTTATAATGATCAACTGTGAAAAACTTAGCTACTCTGATAAATACAATGATCCAAGACAATTTTGAAGGACTCATGAACAAAAATGCTATCCACCTCCAGAGAGAGAAATGATCAAAGCTGAGTACAAATTGATGCATATTTTTGAACTTTATTTTTCTAGCTTTTTTGTGCAGCATGGCTAATATAGAAATATGTTTTGCATGATTTCATACGTATAATTGATGTCACATTCATTGCCTTCTCAATGGGTGTGGGAGGGGCAGATGAGAGAGGGAGAATTTAGAATTCAATATTTTAAAAAAGTTACAAATAAATAAATAATAATTTTTTGAAAAGAACAAATTGGCCTCTTTGAGGCTTCCCTTCACTGCTCTTGGCTCTACCCTTTGGGGCCAAATAGAACAAGTGGACTCCACCTGCACAGAGCCAAATGCTTGAAGATAGCCATCACGTGCCTCACATGCTTCCTCTTTTTAGTCAATTTTGAGTAATGCAAGGAAAGCCATGAAGTCATTCATGAGTTCCAAGGGGGAGATTCAAGGAAGCAGAATCAAAATACTGTGAAGGCAGGGATTGTTTTGTCTTTTGTGACTGATACCCATCATTTAGGGAAGTGTTGGGCACATAAAGGGGGTGTTTAATAAACACTTGTTCCTCGCCCTATCCACCATAACACATTGTCTCTTGAAATAAGAGATGTCTCTCTACCTGTCCACAGAGGGCATCTACCATTTGACACTTCTCATGTTGCTCTTAGCTATCTAATGCCCCAAGGAGAGTGACGATAAATAAATATACTTATGCATATGGTGCCAGGAAGTGAGTGGGAAATAGGACATTTCTTCCATGGTCCACTCCCTCAGTAAGTCTCCCAACGATTCACATTAGGGCTGATTACCATCACAAATAAAGCTAGTGATGGTTTCTAGCAGTCCTTCTTTTGGGCATATTTCATTTTCTAAAATCGTCCTTTTACTGAATTTGCTAATTTTGGTAACATTTTAAAGTAGAAAACAGAAAAACATCTAGGAAAGAAATAGGAGCAGGAGTGGGAAGAGGATGGGAGTCATTTTAAAACATCCTCATGCTTGTTTTGTGTTCAGGCAGCAGCTGTGCAGCATGGTTTCTGAAGGGGTTTTCAACAGTGAGGAAAAAGAGAAGCACATGAATCAGGAGTGGAAACTAGAAATGCCTATTAGTCATAATTCAGAAAGTCATTTAGAAGAACCTTCACCTCAAGATAAAATTGGATCATTTTAAAAATGAGATTTCCTTTTGTCATACCTTCTACCTTGTAGGATGCCAAAAACCAAATCAAAACAAAAAAAAACAAAAAATTCCTTACAAAACCTATTCCAATTACTATCCATGCCCATCATGCTCTCTCACTGGGGGGAGGAGTTAGAAAGAATCTAATGAAAAATGCATTGGCCTTGGAGTCAAAAGCCCTGAGTTTCAATTCTGGTCCAGACAGTGGCAAGTCACTTAACCCCTATGTTTCCTCATCTGTAAAAGACATAGTTGGATTACATGATCCCTGAACTCTCTTTCTGTTATGAATTCTGTGTTTATTTGATTTTATCATCACAGAATCAGAAGTGGAAGGGACCTTGGTGATCATGGAACATAACTGGATACCATCATCATCTTCTCTATCACCATTATCTTCATCATCTTCATTATCACCACCACCATCATCTTCTTCATTATCATCATCTTTATCACCATTATCACCACCATCATCATCTTCATCCCTATTGTTCTGGCAGCTCCTGGCATTGTCCCAATGATTTCTTTCAATGACAAAACCCAATCATTTCATACACCTGCACAATTCTTACCTGAACATGAAAAATAAAATACCAATTGCAGGAGGGCAGCTTGTCCCAGAATGTTTGACCTGAGCTCATAGAACATCAAGGTGAGAACAAAGTAATGATAATCAGGACTCCCATTTATATAGCTCTGGAAGGGCTTAAAGGTTTGCCTACAAAGAGCTTGGCAAAGGCTGACAAATGGTCAGGCAGCCTCTGTTGGAAGACCTCCAGCGAGGAAAAACTACCACTTCTCAAGGGAAGCCCTTCCATTTAAGGATATCTCTAATTTTTAGGCAGCCCTCCCTAAAATATTAATTCAAAACTTGCTTCTAGGGAACTTTTACCCATTTTCCCTAGGTTTGCCCTATGACAAAAGAAGGGAGGGAGAAGACAAACATTTATTAAGAACCTACTATGTGCTGGGCACTGTGCTAAGAACTCTGCAGTTATCTCATTTGATTCTCTCTGTGATGTAGGCACTATTATTATCTCTATTTTACAGTTGGGGATACTGAGGCAGATAGCGGTTAAATGACTTGCCCAGGGTCACACAGCTAGGAAGGGTCCAGGGCCAGATTTAAACTCAGGTCTTCTTGGCTACAAGCTCAGCATTCTGTCTACTGTGTCATCCAGATGATGACAAACAGAACAAAATTCTCTCTCCTCTGCATGACAACCTTTCAAACACTTCAGACAGTTTACATGCCCCCCCCCCCCCACGAATCTTTCTTCTCCCCAAGCTAAACGGCCCCAGGTCCTTTAGCTCCTGTTAATAAACTTGGCCCTTTGCCATCCTGATCTCCCTTGCTGGACATTGTCCATCTGATCAAGAGTCTTCTTAAATTGGTGCCCAGGGCTGAAGACAACCCTGCAGAGGCAAGTAGATGTGAGAGGACAGAGGCAGTAAAACTAAGGTCTTTCTCATCTCTGAAAGCTCTGTCACTCTCAATGCAGCACACGTTCACATCAGTTTCCTGGCTGCCTAATCCCACTGTTGACTTGGACCAAGCTTGTAGAGCCCTGACACCCAGGGGCAAGCTTCCTCATAATGAGAGCTGCCCCACATCATGGTGGGTTGCCTTTGGAGCTGGAGGGTGCTTGCATTCTTTGGTTGTCTCCAAGTGGAGGCCAAATGGCTGCCATTTATTGCGTGTATGACAGTGAGAATGCTTTCCATTCATGAACAGGACCAGATGGCCAGTCAGGTCCCTTCCAGCTCTGAGATTCTGTGATAGTATAAAAGCCTTTCAGATTTTTTCATCCAATAAGAACATGTAGGAATACTCTTGCCATAGTGCATGAGGAAGCACTTTTTTTATATAATGAAAGATATGGGGTGAATAAAATGCAGTCATCTCAACCAAAGCCTGATGAAGTCACATGTTGAAACCCTCTGGAGCTGGCCTAATCCCTTGGTTGTGAAAATTTCAAGGGGCAGACAAGCAGGAAATCATTGTTAGCTTCTTGGGGACGTCCTAAACTGATGGGAAGCCAGTTGGTATGAGGCTAAGAGGCATCAATAAGTACTGTAGTGGTTGCAGACCCAGAGGATTTTTCTGGGGACTCAACAGGCCAGAAAGGTTGTATTGTGGCAGAGGGAAATTGGACCAAAGAGGATAGTGAAGAGGGAAAACTGTACCATCTCCCTCAACTCCAGGATGGCAAGGAAGTGGGGGGAGAGACAAGTAGAGGCACTTGAAGGTTAGTTAAGAGAACCAAGGTCAGAAGGGATAAGAGTGAGCTCAGTGGAAAGGGAACAAGTTGAGGAAACAGGAGCCAAAAGAGAACTTTGGGAACTAAACGTTTTTGCCAGAACTAGAGAAGTTAGGGATGGAAGGGGGAGGGGAACTGGGAGCACAGGTGTGAGTGCTGGGAAACCCATGTCCTAGGATTTCACACTAAAGGGGCTCAGGGTCATTAGCTCAAGGCTTTCATTTCATAGATAAAGAAAATGAGACCCAGACAGGGAAATTCACTTGCATAAAGTCCCCCAGCTAATAAGCTTGATTTGACTCCAGATCTTCTGATTCTTGACTTGGAGGTCTTTCCATGACACTATTCTACGTCTCCAAAAAGAAAGGTTCCTAGGGCCCAACTCCTTATCTCAGGGTATGAATTAGAATTCCATGACCAAATATCATGGAGTCAATAGGAAGACAGAGAAGGAGAAGTACAGCTTAAACCTAAACCCAGAGTCAAGACTTCAACACTATCCCAACGTAAGGGGCACATTCGTCATTTGGGAATCAGTGGACAAGGAGTCATCATGAACTCCAACCCTCTCTCACACATATTCCAGGATAAGAAAGAGGAAAAACAGAAGAAAGTCTACCTCTGGTGATCAAGCCCCTACCCTCTGTGCACTTAAAGGCAGAAGCCTAGGTTCACTGATAATTAGTCTTACTTGCCTAAAGTCAGACTGCCCCCAGCAACATGATCACATGCCCCCCTGACTTAATTAAGTACTAGGGAGCTGCCTGAGGTACATTGCTTGCCCAGGGCTTATCCAGGACTGTGCAAAACGTGTCACGTCTGAGGCATGATTGGCACCTAGGTAGGGTTTCCTGGCCTCCCTCCAGGATAGCACCCAGCCTCATTTGTGAGGAGAGGTTTATCACCAAAATGTAGTCCTGCTCCCCATGCCCAGTAAGGCTGCTGCAGATCCCCTTAACTAATAAGCACTATTAAGATTTCCAATGAGTCTCAGAGGAATCTGGTTAGCATGGGAGACTGCATTTGTCCTGAGGATGGGATTGGGGGTGGGATATAGAGAAGAAAATTCCAAATATCATCACTTAACAGAACCAAAGGTGGCTACTGTATTCCAAACTAGACATCACCTCTTTCAAATTCATGTTGAAGGGGGAAAATGGATGGCCCAATGGGGCCAGGACATCCCCACTGATGAACATCCTCTGATGAAAATGACATTGAAGCGTCTGTGAGGGCTCGCTTTTGTTTTCACATAAGATGCCTGTGATCCAAGCCTTGGTTTGTAGTGTTTGTAATTTCTGAGGTGTGAATAGTGACACTGAAAATTTCACAATCAGCTCTTTCCAGAGCGGTTCGGAGTCGGTTCCAGAGTACCTCTGAATGCTGCACATCCACGGAGCCCCTCCCCAGCAGAGAATGGAGGGAGGTAGACTCTCTATCACTTTTCCAGAGCCAAGTGTGGACATCAGAATTAAACCATTAAATCTTACATTTTCAAAGGAGTTTCCCAATTATTGATTAAACTTAACGTGCTTGGTCAGTGCAGGATTCCCCTAACATGACTTGGCACCTTTCAGATCCCAGATACTGGGGTCCAAACTGGGAACTAACTGGGAAAACCCTTCATCGCTGTCCCACACCTCCAACCCCAGTTTAGGTTGACTTATTTTGTTGTTATTGTGTTATTTAAGTCCTGCTAGACTCACATGACCTCATTTGGGGTTTTCTTGGCAAAGCTACTGGAGTAGTTTGCCATTTCATTCTCCACTCATTTTACAGATGAGGAAACTGAGGCAAGTAGGGTTAAGGGACTTGCTTAGCATCATTTAGCTAGTAAATGTCTGAGGTCCTCCTGACTCAAGGACCAGAGCTCTAACCGTTGAGCAATCTGGCTGCTCTTGACCCTTCAGTGAGCCCTGTTTTTTGTTTCTACTTCAGAGGATTCTTGGAGATCACAACAATTGCAAAAGAAGCTTGAGTGGTTTGATATGATGAGAACCATTCACTTTCTGTGGTGATCAGTGACCAGTAACTGCCCACAACCTGAGTCAACAGGTCTCCCAAGCAGTGCACACTTCTCAGTTTGTGTCCCAGAGACATCCTCCCAGGACTAACATCCATGCATTTGTTTTCAGTGCTGATCTGGAGACAGATGCATAACAGGCTTTTTGCATAACAAGAGCTAAGAAGGACATGAACATCCAAGAAACTGGAGATGCAAATGATTTTCTATAACATTATAACAATTCAATGTCAGGCTAACCTGACTCCCCAGAGCTCAGTCCCACCCCTGCTTTGGGGGCTAAGTAAGTCAGCACTGAATTCATTTGGTCAAGTTGTCCTCATTGATCCCACACAGGCGCAAGCAGCCCAATTCTGTCCCATTAGGAAGAGGGATACCCACAGAAGCCCATCTCCCATGGCCCTGTAAATTGTAAGGGAGGGTGGATGGATTAGGTAGGTAGAGTGAAGTGGGGGAGGATCAATGGCCTGGCTTTAAGTCTTCAGGTCTTGACTAGGACACTCAGCTCCTGTGGGACTATGGTCACGTCCCTTTCTGTGGTTCTCAGTTACCTATCTCCAAAATGAAAGACTTGGTAGTCTTTTCTAGCATGACATATTTATGTGCCATGAAGTGTTTCATAAATGTGAATTAGTATGATTTAGACATTTTCCTTTGTTTCATTTTAGGGGTTAAGAAATTCGTGATTTTAATCCTTCTCCATTAATTTTTTACAAACTGATAAGTTATGTTCCCCCGCAGGGGCTGAGGGATGGACTTACATGTTTGTTGGTTGAGGAGAAGTTTAGCTAAATCTGCTATTTACACACTAATTTTATGACTCAGTTAAGGATTTTTTGATCATAGCAGCTGTCAAGATCTACCTACTTCATCACAGAAGGGAAACAATCTGCGTGGGTCAGGGAAGGAGGAAATTGCACACACCACCTGATCAAAGAAGTGATCCCTGAAAGGTTGAACTAAGTGTGCATGGATAGCTTCCCTTCTATGCCCTTGGACCCAAAGGTCAAGAGGAAGATTTGTATAGTGGGTGGTGTGGTAGACCAACACTCTATCCACTATGCCACCCAATGCCTCAAGAGCTTGATGTGCTATGGAAATATTCCTACTTATCATTCAGTGACAAGCACTGAGAAATGCCCAGGAATCTCCCAGATGCTCATGCACTAACACCTGCCTGTGACTTGTCTGATGGTTACCCGGTTTAAGAGCAGTTGTGTTTGAGCCAGATTGCAAGGGTTCAGAACATAATGAGAGGTGAGAAGGCAAAGGCAACGAATGTCAATGAGTTTTTTTTTTCAACAACCACTGTCTGACAGAATCAAGTGGGTTTTTCTTTCCTTTTCCTTTCTCTTCCTTCCTTCCTTCCTTTCTTTTTTCTTTCTTTCTCTCTTTCTCTCTTTCTTTCTTTCTCTCTTTCTTTCTTCCTTCCTTCCTTTCTTCCTTTCTTCTTTTCTTCCTTCCTTTCTTTTTTTCTTTCTCTCTCTTTCTTTCTTTCTTCCTTCCTTCTTCCCTTCCTTCCTTCCTTCCTTTCCTTCCTCCCTCCCTCCCTTCCTCCCTTCCTCCCTTCCTCCCTCCCTTCTTTCTTTCTTTCTTTCTTTCTTTCTTTCTTTCTGAATAGGGAAATTTAGGCATGTATGTGTGGACAACAGAAAAGGAGCCAGTGAAGGGAGCAAGGTAGAAGGAGCGATTCTCTGATATGAAATGGAAAGTGCTGGGCTTGGAATCAGGAGAAACTTAGATTAGAATCTTACCTTAGATATTTATAAGTTGTGGGGACATGGAAAAGTCCCTTAATCTCTTTGAGTATTAGTTTCCTTGTCAGTAAAAGGAAAATAATGTCACTGGTGGAACTCTCAGGACTGTTGTGAAATTCAAAGGAAACAACATGTATCAAGTGGTTGTTAAATCCTAGAGCCACAGATGCAAGTTATTTGTCCAGGAGAGATGTAGGCCAAATCAGAGCCCAGAGTATATCTTTTCCAGGTATAGCATGAATGGCTCTAGCTCCCATTTTGACAGTCTAAACACACACAGTGAATTGACTAAGTTGAAATCTAGAGAAAGCCCACACTTGTTAGGGTTCAGGAAACATTTTCCATCTTTGCAGGTTTCATTTCCAAAAGGCCAGAAGGAAAAGAGCATCAGGAACTTGGCAGTCATTAACAAGGCATATTGATCAGCATACAGTCTGGCTTTGCAGATCTGCCCCTTTTTGAAAATTTTATGTCTCTCCCTTTTATTGTGATCTTTCCAAATTGTGTTTACACTATTTAATGTCTTCTTATTATGCCGGGACTAACAATGCTCCTGGAGCCTGGCTCTGGCTGGATGCAGATGGAATTCTTGCCCCAGCCCAGTTGCTGCCCTTATGAATATCCCACTGGGACACAATGACCCCACTGGAAAAACCCAGAGTAGGATTTTCAAAGAGACTTGGGATTTTTTCAATCATCTCTAATGGAGCTGTTCACTGAAAGTTGACCCTTAGCTACTAGAATCACAGCACACTGCTGATTGATTCTACATAGTAATTTAAGATACTTTCACAACATGACTAATGGGGAAATCTGTTTAATGTACATGCATAACTTCTACCAGATTGCTTGCTGTCTTGGGGAGGGGGGAGGGAAGGGAGAGAGGGAGAAAAAATTTGGAACTCCAAATCTTTCAAAAGTGAATGTTGAAAACTCTCCTTACATGTAACTGGGAAAAATAAGATGCTATTAGGTGGATAAAAATAACTTAAGAGGCTCCAAAGTCAGGGCATAGATTTATAATTATTATGAGCATTATACAGAGAAACCTTCTCAGTAGGCTAATATTTGGCCATAACTCTCTCCATCAGCAAAACAGCTACACAAATCTCAGATGGCACATTTGCTTCATAAGTATTTCTGTTCAAAAGGACCAGTAAGAAAGCAATGAGAACAGTTGTAGGCTGCAGCAGGGATCCCCAAGGAAGACGGGAAGGGAGATGATCCTGGGATGAATTGAAAGCTGAGAAGGAAAGACTTTCCTCAATGATTTGAGCTGGAAGTGACCTCAGAGAGTTTCTCATCCAATCCACCCATTTTACAGACCAGAAAACTTGGGCCTGTGATTTGCCTAAAGTAATGGCAGGAAGGTGGAATCCTTCTATCCCATGTTCAAAGGATCTTTTGGGGATGGGGATTGCAAGGGCAAGATATCATGATCCCCAGAAGGAAGGGACCTCGAGGCCACCGAGGCAGGAAAATTAGCTTCAGAAGTCAGAAGTAACTTACTCAAGGTGACACAGGTAACGACTCAGCTCTCTCTCCACTTCATTAGGGTGATGTTTCTATTGAATCTTTACCTCCAGTGGGAAGATCAAGAGGACCTGAGTTCAAATACTGCCTATGATATTTACCACAGGGGTGATTTGGGGCAAATTATTTAACCTCCCTCCCTGTGCCTTGGTTTCCTCATCTGTAAAACAAGGGGTTTGGACTCGATGACATCTAAGATCCCTTCTAGTGCAGAAGCTACAGCCTTTTGCTGCTGCAATCCCATCCCACAAAAGAGCCATTATCTTGGGATATAATTCTGTGACTGTCCTAACCTGAGCCAGCCAAGGTGGCTGCAGTGCAGATGGATCATAAGAGACAGATCAGGGAAAAACTAAGAGGTAATACAATTCTCATTACTCCTTTTACTGAAGAGGGAACCTGAGGCTCAATGAGGGGAAGTGACGTACCTAAGGTCTTATAGCTAATTAATGTTGAGAGCTGGGACATTCTAGAATCAGAGAGCAGGAAGAGGTTGTATTGACTCTTACTACCCACTTACTACCTCTCTGAGTCTCAGTTTACAGATCTTTAATTCCAGGGGGTTGGACTAGATGGCCCCAGAGATTCCTTTGAACCATCAATCCATGATCTAAGGATTGTATAATCTACTTCTCCCCCTACCCCATTTTACCAATGAGACCAAGAGGAGTAGTGATTTGCCCAAGGTCATGGAGTAGTTTGTACAGTCAGGATTTAATGGAGCTCTTCTGACTAGCCCAGCTTCTGCTGAGCTCCATAACTTGGTCCTTTCTGACTTTTCCAGTCGTCTTACCCCTTACCTCCCACCTCCCCCCGTCCAGTGACATCGGCCTCCTTGCACTTCCTCAAACACCACACACTGTCTCCCAAGTCCAAATAGTCCAGTCGTTCCCCATACCAATAAAGCTCTCCCTCTTCATCTCCCCCTCCCAGCTTCCCCGGCTTCCTTCAAGTCTCAGCTAGAACTTTCAGCATCTACATGAAGCCTTGGCCAGTTTCCCTTGATGCTCCCACCTTCACCAGTTATGATGTGTCTATCTTGCTCCTACAGACTCATTAGCACATTTGTGAGCTCTTTGAAAGCACAGACTGTCTAAAGCACAGACTGTCTGGCTTCTCTTTAGCACAGCGGCTCAAGGAGCTTAATAAATGCTTGTTGACTAAGACAAAGGTATCATCATGGTGGGGCGGGGGATCACAATTGCAGTCAGTGACACTCTTAAATAAAAATACAACAGAACACAGCTAATGCCAGTCTGTGGTGTTCTAGGTCACTCTGCAGCCTCAAGGATCCTTAGGGATGGATCCATGGATCCCTCTCTATTTGAGTTCAGCACCACTGGTCTAAGGCAGGGGCTCTTGCCTTTTGTAGTTCACATAACTGATGGTAATTAGGTCTATTTATTCCTGTTTACAAAGCAGCCATTTATCTTTGCCTGCTTGTGTCTTATTTCCCCAATTAGGTTGTCCCTTCTCACTGTACCACCTGCACTTCTCTGCACACTGTGGATGCTCCACAGACACTTGTTAAATGAATGAATGAATGAAAGAAACATTCCACCAGCATCCTCCAGGCACTGATCCTGGGAATCAAAGTATTTGAAAAAAATCAGTAGTAATTATCTGAAGACATGCTGGATTCTCTGGCCACTGGCCACCTTTCCAATGATCTTGGGAAGTCTTGGGACATCCATCACCTTACCTCAAACTGATCCTTGCTAATGATTCCAACAAAGAATGAGCCAGGGACAGCTCCTTTTGGAGAAATTGAGGAGAGACAAGTTTCTTGCTTGTTGTTTTTTTAATGAGTTAGAAGTTCCAAGTCTGTTGTCTCTTGGCTGTTATCTTCCCTAGGCTTGATTCCATTTGGTAGGAACTCATAGACTTCTCTTCCTTATTTAAAACTCATGAGCCTTCCCTGACCACAGTGGGATGGCAGCCCTTTCTCTATTGGGAATGTAACTGAAGCTGCCATCCTCCACTCAGGCTCTCCACTGGTGCCTCATTTCAATGGGCACAGAGGTGACTGTCTCCGGCAGGTCCTCCTAAGCTACAGAGGCTTCCAGTGGGTGCCCAGGGATGGTCAGTATAGCTGTGGTCTCAGTCCCCTCTATTTGCCCACTTACGCTTGGAATGTTTTGTCATGGACTTAGATTCCTTAGCTCAAAGTTTCTTAACTTCTACTTGTTTCCTTTCTTGTTGACCTTCCTTCAAGGAAGATGTCTACTTCATAAGGAAGCATTGTTATCTGGTTTGTGCATGTATTCTCTCCAGCCAGGAATTTGAAGGGCAGATGCTTTTTCTGTTTGTTTCTCTCTCCCACATTTGTGACTTTGACTAGATGGTGCCCCATGGCTGGAGCTCTCTCTTCTCACTTCTCAGAATCTCTCGCTTCCTTCAATGCACAGCCCAGAACCGAGTCCTCCACAAGATCTTCCCTCAAGCATGTCAGCCATTCCCTCCCCTACTCAGAGTGCCCAATCCCCTCTTCTCAAAATTGGGATTGATTTTTTAAGTCACTAGGATGTTTTTCATTATCCTCTACCTCATCATTCCCTTTTGCAATTACATCTGCATTTTAAAAAATTTTATGAATAGCTTTGGTTTTTACATCCCCTTCACATAGTAAGCACTTAACAAAGGCTTGTTGATGGACTGATTTACAGACACAGCTCCTTCTCCTGTCTTTGCCATTGAGTCATCCCTGGAAACAAAGGTTTTAAAATGAGGATGAAAAAAACCACTTGGGCAAAACTACCCTGACAACGTTGCCTTGTAAGTCTTCTGTATCAACTTTCCTGCATAGATGCCATCTCTCCACATAGAATGGACACATAGCCTTGTTGGCAGCAGGTGTTTCATTTTTGCCGTTGTACGCTATGGACCTAGAACAACCCTTGTATACAGTAGATGCTCAATAAATGGTTTTTTGTGAGTTTTTTTTGTATGTTGCCTTAATGCCCTAGTCTCGTTGAATGAGGTTTACTTTAGGAGGTGGGAGAAAGGATACTGTGTAATGAACCCAAGGTCATTGTCCCCAGCTCCCAAGGGAGCTCCAAACCACAGTACCACTCATAATCAACAGGCAGTGTGGGGCAGTGGAAAGCACACTGACTTCAGGCAGAAGACCCACATTCAAATCTCATCTCTGATGTTTACTTACTTTTATGACTTTAGGCAAGATCCTTGTCATCCCTGGGCCTTAGTTTCCTTCTCTGTAAGATGAAAGACCTGGCCTCTTGAATGGTTTCTGAGGTTCCTTTCAGCTCAGGATCTATGTTCTATCACTATTTTGTGTCCTAGTACCCATTATGGCCATCCCGGTCCGGCCACTGCTGCCATGAATACTGTAGCTGCCCCCGAGCTCACAGATTGAGGACTCGGTCCTGATCTGAAGAGTGGCCACCTCAGCCTCTTTGTCAGCGCCTCATTGCCACTTCCTTAGACAGATTTTTTCTTTTGACAACTGCCTCATGATTTATCTCTGAAGGACTGCAATGTTCCCAACTTCAGGAGAGAACGGTACAAACCATATTTTCTTATTACAGAGATAGAACACCATAAAATCACATTCACATTTAAATAGCTTTGGCAGAGTCATTACCTGGAAATTATTTATGAAAAAAAGGAAGCCCATCGATTTTCATGTTTTGACAAGGACCTGTTGCAAAACTGAAACTCACTTGGAAATAGAATCAATCCATTTAATTAGCACCAACTGTATAACCATGCATTTATTTTGCATATACCTACTTATATGCAAAGTGTCATAGGTTAGAGCTAGCAAGGACCTGAGTGGTCACGGAGTCCAAGCCTCTCTTTTCCAAAGGAGTGACCCGATGGCACTGAGGTGAGGTGAACCACCCAGGGTTACACAGGTAATTCAATATAATTGGCTCACCGAGCATTTTAAAGACCCTTCTATGTGCCAGGCTTTGGGGCTACAAGCACCTCAGAATGAGGGTCAAAAGGTACTGAGATAATGAGAGGATTTGTAAAGTGCTTTTCACACGGTCTGGTGGTGCTCAATTAATGGTTATTCCAATCTATTCCATTGTATTACAAAGTAAAGAACAGTCCCTGCCCTCAGGAAGCTTCCATTTTGCTGGGGGAATATGTCTTGTTTATGTGGATGAGCAAATACAAGATAATTTGAGGAGGAGGGGAAAGCACTAACAGAGGCATCAGGGAAGGCTTCCCGGGATAGGGGACCTTTGAGCTGAGCCTAGAAAGAATTCAAGGACAATGTTTTTTTTCTGAGGGGACCGTGAAAGTAAGAAAGCACCAGGATACAGAGCTTACCGTGTGTGTGTGTGTGTGTGTGTGTGTGTGTGTGTGTGTGTGTGTGTGTGTGTGTGTGTGTGTGTGTGTGTTGGGGTGACGGCTCCGCTCTATTCTAGTAGGATGCTGAAGCATTTCCCTACCCCCATCCTGTTTGCCTTCCAGCGGCTCAGTTCATCGTTGTCTTGAGCTTGCCCATCAGTAATGGAAGTCAGTATTCTCTTGTTCTTCCTACAATATGGGTGGGGTGTAGCTGGTCATTGCTTTCTCTCTAACCTTGTGATGTCTTTATATACTCAGACTTCGCACCTCAGTCACTCACAATGCCCCACTTCCATTCTAGGTGATTTTCACATGACAAACACAAACTGTCGATGATGTATCACTCTGTGTAGGTTACGGAGTCAGGACACACTCCTGCCCCCAGTCCTGATGGTCCTTAACTGTCTTCAAGCCAAAGCTGAGCAGTGACTATGGTTTTCTCTCCCCTGCTCACCACATGGGCATTCGTTATTCAAAAGGGTGGCTCTGGCTGTTGACCTTTAAGGAATGATAGATCCTGATCTTTTTTGTTACTTACTCAGGATTCTGACCTGTCAAATGTCACTTCCCTTTTATAAATGCAGATAAGATCTGCATCGATCAGTTTGCTTCTGGGGACTTTATTCCACCTGTGAGCTATTTCAGCCCTAGCCTTGGACATGTTAGCCAGGGTTTGTTCAGTTGAGTTGAAATGAATTGTCTAAATTCAACAAATATTTATAAAATGTGTTTGTTAAAAGAATACAAAATACACTGTCACAAATTTCTTTTGATCTTGAAGATTCCTGGGATTTTTCCCAGCAGAGCTTCATTTTAAATGATATTCTTTAAGTGATTTCCCTCATAAACAAGTAAGGTTTGGCTACCTTAGAGATAAAGGCATAAAGAGTGTCGGTCTAGAAGCCGGAACACCTGGTTTCAAATTTCTCTTTACAAGCCGTGTGATTTTATGCAGGTCATTTTACCTATCAGCCTCAGTGACTTCATCCATAAAATGGGATTTCTTATACTTGCACTACATCCTTTGAAGAGTGGGATGAGGCTTCCTTATAAACTCTCAAGCCTAGGACCAGTGACAGCCCTTCTTAGCTGTCCCTGCCCAGGCTCAAGCCCTCCAGTAGAGCAGTTATCTCAGTGCAGATCTTCCCATCAAGGACACAGATCCCAATCCAGTCAGGCTGCTCCCTTCAGTGTGACTCATGTCCATGCCTTCCACACCCACCCGAAGGGGACCATTTAATGCGCTGAGCCAGTGATAGAGCGAGGCTTCTTGGATTGCTCTTGATTTCTCCCGGCTCTTGCAAGAGGGATAGATCGGTGGCCATTGCTTGGTTTCCATCTCCCCCAGTGTCCAGTTTCACCTCTTGTGATCTGATGTTTCTTTGATGATTCTCTCCACCCAATTGCTAGTGTCTCTTCCTTTCCTCCAAATCAGCTTGTGTTTATTTTGTGTTTGAGGCATCTAACTGGTAAAGGGGATAGAGTTCTGGACTTGGAGTCAGGAAGATGAGAGTTCAAATTCAGCCTCAGACACTTACTGGCTGTGTAACTCTGGTCTAGCCACTGTTCACCTCAGTTTCTTTATCTGTGAAATGAGAATAATAATTGCACCTACCTCCCAAGTTGTTGTGAGTAGCAAATGAGATATTTGTCAAAAGTTTTGCAGTCCCTAAAGTGTTATATATCTCTATCTCTATCTATGCATAGCAGCTAAGTGTCTAATATCTACAATACTTATGCATATTTAGATGTTTTGTACATACTTACATGTGTAGTTCTCTTTCTGAGCCAATCTCCGTCAAAAGACATCTAAGTTTATTGGGTCCATTTTCTCTCCTCTCTTGTAAACTCTCTGCAGTCTGGCTTTTGACCTCATGATTCAGTTGCTCTCCTGAGACACCATTGATCTCTTAGTGGCCTTTTCTCCATCCTCATCTGCTTGACCTCTCAGAAGCATTTGGCAGCATTGCCCTCCTTCTCCTCTGTAATATTCTCTGCTCTCTGGATTTCTGTGACCCGATTCTCTCCTGGGTTCCTCCTCTCTGTCTGACTACTTCTCTGGCTCCTTTGCGGGATCTTCATCTGGGTCACACCCACGATCTGTGGCTCTGCCCTGGGCCTTCTCTTTTACCTCTAAACTCTCTTACTTTGTGCTCTCATTGGCTCCCCTGGGTTCAATGATCATTTCTATATAAACAATTTCCAGATGTCTCTAACCAAACCCAGGGTTTCTCCTTAGCAACTCTCCCAAGTCACCTATAACCTATTGAAGTTCTTGAGATGGACACCCATTGGTACCTCAAACTCATCATGTCCAAACCGGAACTCATTATCTTTGTCCCTAAATCCTCCCTTCACTTACATTACCTGTTAATGTCAAGGGCATCACCACACTCCCAATCACTCAGGTTCTCCACCCACATGTCACCAACTGCTCAGTGTAAATCATCCACTTATCAAATCATTTGCCAGATCCTGCCTCTGTCTCTACAATATTTCCTCATCCATCCCCTCCACTCCACCCACACGATCACCTCTGCCTCAGGGCTTTATCACTTCTCATTTCTGCTTTCACAAATCTCCTGATTAGTCTCCTCACCTCCAGGCTCTCCGTGCTCCAATCCATCCTCAGCACTGAATTTCTAAAGTGCAGATCTATCCATGTCATCTTTATCTCCATCACTCAATAAACTTCATTGTCTCCCTATTCCTTTGGGATCAAACACAAACCCCTATGTCTGGCACTGAAAACTCTTCACAGCCTGGACTCTTTACACATTTCCAGGCTTCTTACATGGAAAGGACTCCAAATACTCTATGTATGATTCAGTCCTATTGGTCTGTGAAAGAGTCCAATGCCCACCTGAATAAGCATCCTGACTATAGTCTATTTGACATATGGGCATCCAGGCTCTGCTTGCAAACCTCCAGTGAGGAAAGAGCCCACAGTTTCTCAAGGCATTTCTTCAGTCTACTTCTGGATGGCTCTCATTCTTCTTTTAAAAAATATTATTTATTTACTTTTAGCATACATTGAAAAATATTTTGAGTTTCAGTTTTACTTTCTCCCTCCATCCTCTCTCCCCACTCATTGAGAAGGCAGGCAATATGATATCAATTATGCATGTGAAAGCATACAAAATGACTGCCATATTAGCCATGTTGCAAAAAAAGCAAAAAAAAAAAGCAAGTAGAAAAATTGTACTAAGTTTCTACTCAAAGTTGATCATTTCTCTCTCTGGAGATGGTATTTTTTATCAAGAATCCTTCAGACTTGTCTTGGATCATTATATTGCTCAGATTAGCTGTCTTTCAAAGTCGATCATCATTACAATATTGATGCTACTTGGTACAACATTCCTCTGTCTATGTTCACTTAATTTGGCATCAATCCATTCGTGTTCTCAGTCTTTTCTGAAATTATCTCCTTTATTATTTCTTATAGCATGATAGTATTCCACCACAACAATATATTACAACTTGTTCAGTCATTCCCCAAATTGTGGGCATCCCCTCAATTTCCAGTTCTTTGACACCATGAAAAGGGCTGCTATAAATATTTTTGTACAAACAAGTCCTTTTCCTTTTCCTATGTCCTTTGGGATACAGGCTTGGTAGTGATATTGCTGGATCAAAGATTGTGCATAGTTTTATAGCCCTTTGAGCATAGTTCCAAATTCTTCTCCAGAATGATCGGACTAATCCACAACTCTACCAAAAGTGCATTAGTGTCTCTATTTTTCTACATTCCCCTCAGCATTGCTCATTTTCATTTTCTGTCATATTAGCCAATCTGATAGGCTGAGGTAAAACCTCAGAATTCTTTAATTCATGTTTCTCTAGTCAATAGTGACTTAGAGCATTTTTATGTGACTATAGACAGTTTTAATTTCTTCTGAAAAGTGCTTGTTCGTATCCTTTGACCATTTATCAATTGGAAAACAGATCTTATTTTTATAAATATGACTCAGTTCCCTATAGATTTGAGAAATGAGACCTTTATCAGAGAAACTTGCTGTAAAATTTCCACCCAATGTCTTGCTTTCCTTCTAGCTTTTGCTGCATTGTTTTTGTTTGTGCCTTTAATAATTTGTATGCTCTGCCATTTGGTACTTATATATTTAGTACCGATATGACTTCATTGTCTGTTGTACCATTTAGGAAAATGTAATTTCCCTGATTATCTCTTTTGATTAGGCCTATTTTGGCTTTTTCTTTGCCTGAGATCATGATTGCTATCCCTGCCTTTCTTATCTCAGGTGAAGCAGAATAGACTTAATTTCAGCCCCTTATTTTTAACTCTGTATGTGTCTTTGTGTTATCAGGTGTGTTTCTTGTAAACAATACTTAGTTGGAATCTGTTTTCTATTCCATTCAGCTGTCTACTTCCATTCTATGGGTGTGCTCATCCTATTCACATTCACAGTTATGATTATTGGGTATTTCCCTCCATCTTATTTTCTTCTCTTTATCCTTTTCTCTATTTTCCCTGTCCCTGCTCAAAAACCTGTTTTGTTTCTGACCACTTGCTATTGTTCAGTCATTTCAGTAATGTCTGACTCTTTGTGACCATATTTGGGGTTTTCTTGGCAAAGATACTGGTTTTTGTTTGTCTTTGGTTTTCCCTTTCCTTCTCCAGCTAATTTTATAGATGAGTAAAGGGAGATAAACAGGGTTAAATTTGCCCAGGGTCACCCAGCTAGTAAGTGTCTGAGGACAGATTTGAACTCAGGAAGATGAATCTTCCTGATTCCAGGCTTGGCACTCTATCCATTACACCACCTAACTGCCCCTTGGGGTGGTTTGCCATTTCCTTCTCTAATGGATTAAAGCAAACAGAGGTTAAGTGACTTGCCCAGGGTCACACAACTAGTAATTGTCTGAGGTCAGACTTGAACTCAGGTTTTCCTTATTAAAGGCCCAATGCTCTAATCCTTTGAGCCACCAAGTACCTCTTCTGACCATTGCATCCCTTAATCCATCCTCCCTTTTATTACCCCAACCCTTTTCTCATATCTTCTTCCTCTCTTACTTCCCTTTTGGGTAAGACAGACTTCTATACTCAACTGAATATGCACACATATAAATATATGTATGTATATATGTTGTATGCACATACACATACACACATACTCTTCTCTCTTTGTACCAATTCCAATGAGAGTGAAGTTCAAGCATTGCCTGCCATTTTCCCCTTCACTGTAGAAGCCCTTCCTTGCACACTTTCTTCATGTGAAAAATTTTTCACCATTCTCTCCCTCCCTTTCTCCTCCCAGTGCATATCTCTTTCTCATCCCTTAATTTTTTTTAGATCATTCCAATCTAATCAGCTTATACCTGTTTTGTCTCTATAGACTCCTTCTAACTGCCTTAATGATCATAAAATTCTTAGGAGTTACATGTATCCTCTTTCCATATAGGAATGCAAACAGTTTAACTTTATTGAATCCCTTAGAATTTCTCTTTTATGTTTGCCTTAAATGCTTCTCTTGAGTCTTGTTTGAATGTCAAATTTTCTGCGAAGCTCTGGTCTTTTCATCAGGAATGCTTGAAAGTTCTCTATTTAATTAAATATCCATTCCCCCAACCCCCGAAGGAATATACTCAATATTGCTGGATAGGTAATTCTTGGTTGTAGTCTTCACTCCTTTGTCTTCTGGAATATCATATTCCAAGCCCTCTGCTCCTTTAATGAGGAAGCTGCTAAATTTTGCATAATCCCAACTGGTTCCATGCTAGTTGAATTGTTTCTTTCTGACTGTTTGAAATAATTTTTCCTTCATCTGGGAGCTCTGGAATTTGGCTATAATTACTAGGAGTTTTCATTCCGGGAACTCTTTCAGGAGGTGATAGGTGGATTCTTTCAACTTCTATTTTACCCTCTGGATCTAAAATATTGAGAATGTTTTGCTTGATAATTTCTTGAAATATGATACCTGGGTTTTTTTTTATTATAGGTTTCAAGTAGTCAAATTATTATTAAATTATATTTTTAAAAAAATCTATTTCTAGGTCAGTTTTAAAAGTGAAATATTTCACATTTTCTTTTTTTTTTTTCATTCTTTGGATTTTGTTTTATTGCTTCTTAATGTCTTGTGGAGTCATTAGCTTCCAGTTGCCCAATTGTAATTTTTAAAGAATTATTTTCTTCAATGAGTTTTTGTGCCTCCTTTTCCATTTTGTCAGTTCTGTATTTTAAGGTGTTATTTCCTTCAGTATTTTTTGCACTTCTTTTACTGAGCTGTTAATTCTCCTTTCATACTTTTCTTGCATCATTCTCATTTCTTTCCCCATTTTTTCTTCTCCCTCTCTTATCTCTTTCTTTAATTCATCCAGAAATTCTTGTTAGGTTTGGATCCAATCTGCCCTTTTTTTTTTTGAGGCTTTGCTTGTAGATGTTGTTATGTTGTTGTCTTCATTTGTGAAGTTTGTGTCTTTGTTTCCCCTGTGACTATAATAGCTTTTTATAGTTGGGTTACTTTGTTGTTGTTCATTCATTTTCTGAATTTTTTCTTGACTTTAATTTTATGTTAAAGTTGGGGTTTCCTCACCTGGTGATGTCCCAAGCTTTAGGCTTATTCATGCTATTGTTTTCAGAGATATTTTGGGGGGTCTGCAAGTTTTTGGTGCATCCAAGGTGGTATGATTTATGGAGAGGTGTGGTGGCTAATCTCCTGGTCTGTGCTCTGGTCTTTACCCAGGAAGAACTCCTATTCCTCTGCAGTAGCAAGCACTAGCACTCCTCTCTGCCTTGGAACATTTCTGGGCTGAGAGTTCCCAAAGCTACTGCTTCCACTGTCACTGCCTCAAAGGTCCACTGCTGGTGTTGCTGTTGCATGCACTCTGAGCCAGCCTCCACATTGGTGTTACTGACCTATTCTGTTGACGTCCTAAATTGTCTTGGCCTGACTTTTTGTTGGCTATGCCACTCTAGAATTCGATTTGACTCTATATTTTAAAGTTGTTTGGAGGGGAATGTTGGGACATTTTGGCTGGGTTATTCCCTGTAGTCCACCATCTTGGTTCCATCAACTCTCATGATTCTAAAGATCTTCCTCGTCAGTTCACAAGCATTTATTACATACCTTCTATGTGCTAGACACTGTGTTAAGCACTGGGGATACAAAGAAAGACAGAAATAATTCTTGCCTTCAAGGGGTTCACAGTCTGATGGGGGAGACACTATGTAAATAACTATCTACATAAAAGATCTATGCAGACTTAAGCCTACACCTAGTTTTACATTCTTGTTTTAATTTTGTCTTCTACAGGATATCCTTTCAACTCCTTTAACACACTTTCCATGTCCCTTCCCTCACCCATCTTCTATTTTTTGACTAAAGGCACTAGGAGCCTGGAATCAGGAAGACCAGAGTTCAAATCCTACCTCAGAAACTTACTAGCTATGTGACTTTATTAACTGTTTGGCCCCAAAGCAAATCACTTAACTTCTATCTACCTCAGTTTTCTTAACTGTAAAATAGGAGTAGTAGCACCTACCTTCCTGGCCCATAGTAGACATTTAACAAATGCTTCTTCTCCCCCCCTCTTTCCAGACTAAATATCCATAGTTTTTCATCTGATCTTCATATTACATAATCTCCAGTCCTCTCACAATCCCAGGCAATTTTCCCTTGGATTTATATAGAAAAAAATTAGAAACATTTGAAATATTAATGTGTTCAAATGAATCCTTTGCAACAGAAAGTTTTAATAATAATTACTTAATGTCTCCAGAAAGTTCATTCTGTATGGAATATGTATTATTCAGGAACTGGAGGGGTAGAGAATCTCCTAGACCCTTCTGTTACTATCATTCCCATTCAGAGGATTATCTAACCCTCCCCTTGGAAGTCAGAGAGAATTTGACTCCCAGGAAAAGAGATATGATGGTAGAAGGAGAAAGAAGAAGGAAGCAGGGCAATGGCGAGCCCCCCCTCTCTTTGAGTGGCTTGCAAGGTGGATAGAGACAGTCAATCAGGCCAGTGACTGAGGAGAGGGGCTTCTCATGGACACTGGGCAGGAGGGAAAAAGCAAAGAACTCTAGGTCCAAACTCTGTTTTCCTCCAAAGTGACTATTTCTTGTTAGCATGCTGAGGTATGACACCCAGGTATCACCTCAAAGGATCACTTTGGCTACCTGTGTCTCACTTAGGCACTTCAAAAGCTCGAAGCCACAGGGGTTCTAGAAGTTGGCAACCCCTAGACTAAAGATAAAGGGATCAGTAGACAGAGAAGAGGACCATTGGGAGAAGACGGCGTTAGAAAGCCTGGGTAGGGCATTGCAAATTCTCTTTAATGGTCTAATGACTTTGGAAAATTATTTGCAGGGCTGTAAATGACTAGAGGAGTAGTAATTTACTAAATGGTACCCTAGTGACACTTTTAGGATATGGCTAATTGAATAGAAGCCATATGCCAGGGGCCCCACTGGGCATAGAGTTAGTCATGGTCTGTCCCAGGGAAGGAATTACATTGAGGGTGGAGGTAACAGAGCAATTACCAGAGCCCCAGGTTCTTATGACAAGATGAAATGAAGATTGAAGACAGCCCTTCCCTTGTCTCTTAAAAGAATAAATGAGGTGTGCCTTTCAGTGTGTTACGCCTCTGAACAGTGTTCTGAGGACTCCTCTGGAGGGTTGGTCAACATTGGGCAAAACTGGGACCATCTCTTACAAACGTTTGTGAAAGGCAGACAAAGCTATGTCAGAAGAGCTATGTGTTTGACTTTTCCCTAATTCACTTACCATGTAATAGTGGACATTAAATCAATTTGGTTCCCTGTCATAGCTTTCTCCTAGCCTGGAGGTTCCATGAAGGCAGGTTTAATCAGTGCTTTTGTATCTTATATGATACTGAGAGGTGAAATCATTTTCCTATTATCACACAGTAGATGTGTGTCAATGGCTAGACTTGAGCCTGGGTCTTCCTGACTCCAAGGCTTAATCTCTATCAGTTATTCTACACCGCTCCTTATGTTACCATATAATATTATTATGGATGTCTCAATACAGCATTTTAAAAACATCTGTATGAGGAGTTGGAATGACACTTTTCTGGGGGTGATTGGCAGGAGGGGCTTTCTTCTTTTCCAAAGTCGATACACCCACCACAATGAGCTGTGCATTCCTGAAAACACAACCTACCAGAGAATCTTTGTGCTTTTCTCTGATCTTCTGGGAACATCTTTCATTTCAAATTCTGCCCTTTAGCTTCAGCTGCTGATTCTGGGCTGTCACCATGACAAAGCACCTGAGCCTTCTTGCTCATTGCACTGGGACTCTTAGAGTGCTGCTTCTTTCTACTTATCTCAAAAATAAATGTCTCTTCAATAATGCATGGTATCCATAGACAGTCCACGTATGTATTGTATGGCTCATGTCTTCAATAACACGTTTTTAGGCTAAGTAAATATTTTATAGGTTATAAATCATAGATGTGTATAGGGGATTATAAATATTTTAGAGATGATGGAGGAGCTGAAAAGTTTGGAATTTCCTTTTTTGCACTGCAATGTAGTTATGACTTAAGTTTGACCAATCGTATAGAAACAGGTCTTCTGGCCAAACTGATGGTGCAGCATCACAGGAGACTTGGAATTCAAGACCATGATTCTGCTGTGTGTGTTTGTGTCAATGTCCATGTCCCTGCCTATGTCTGTTAAGGTCTATGTCTGTATCTATACTCACGTCCATGTCTCTACACCATTTATGTCAATGTCAATGTCCATGCTGATGTTTATGTCCATGTTTCTTTCTTGGCAATGAAGCTTCCTCTTTCTTACCCTCCATGACCCTCAAGTCACCATTTTGGACTCTGACAATGATGGAACATCCACCTTGTGAGGTCAAACAAGGACATATAAATAAGCCCATATGGCAAGAGAGTTGATCAGAAACAAATGTAAGAAACAGCTAACAAGGTCCAGATGGAACCCAAAAAAATTAATCCTAGATGGCTGGTGAGGTCGCTCCTTAATTCTTCCTAATTATGCCCTGCCTGACAGATTAATGACTAAGGGGGGGATCTCCAAACAAATTTCCATCATGATTGTGCTTGTTTTTTTTCTCTCTGATATGGAGGAATAGTCCCCAACCAGTAGGTTAGGACCAACCAGCAGATCTCAAAGCTTTATTTCATTGAATTATGGAATCTGGGAGCTGGAAGGGACTTAGGAAGCCATTTCATTCAATGAATACTCCAAAGGAATCCCTGCTGAAACACATCCCGCAGGTATTCATTCAGCTTCTACTTGACCTGTAAGGAAAGGAAACCTTCCACCTCTAATAACACCCCATACCATTCTTGCTCAGATACAATTATTGGGAAATTTCTTCTAGTCTGGTGTTGGTGACCACACAGAACAAGTGCAATCCTTCTTCCACTGACAATCCAAATATAAATAATATGAGCTTTCTCTTCTCCAGGTTAAATACACTCAGATCCTTTCACTGATGCTCATAGACTCTCTCCAGATGAACAGTGTCCGTTTAAACAGTGCTGCCCGGAACTGAACCCAAGCCCCTAGATCTGACTGGGCAGCGGTACTATTCCCTTGTTACTCCTGCAGACTGAATTTCTCATTATACAGACTATGGCCACACGACATTGATCTCTTTTGTTGAGTTTGTATCTACTGAAATGCCCCAAATGGTTTTTTCCCCAAAACAAATGCTATATTCTGCTTCCCTATCTTGTACTTCTGAAGTTCATTCATTTATTTATGTGGGTAGGCAAGTAGGACTTTATGTTGATTCCTCTTGAAATTTATCTTATAATTAAAAGTTATTTGGTGACTCTCCAAGTTGATTCTTACCACCATGATCCCAATCTGTAGATCTTGGGAACTCTTAGGAGAGAGAGCCCCATGACCAGCACATAGATGCCTCATTACACCCAGGTGTTCTAGTCTGGAGCGGCCAAATGGATGGATTGTTAGACATGGCATCCAAGCATACTTCATGTGCCACCATGGACGAGTCCCCACTCATCAGAGCCACAAATCTCTTCACTTGTTGAATGAGGAGGTTTGACCAAATGGCTTCTCAGGTCACTTCCAGATCTAAATCTGATTTTCCCTCCTTTCAGAACAATTGGTCATCTTCAGGCGTCAGAGAAATGTAAAATATTTCCTTCTGGCCACCATTCCTAGCTAAGGGCTGCCATGAAGTGACTGTCTGAGATTAACACAGAATGTGTGGCCAAAGGACTGTGAGAAGGCAACCCCACAGATGGAAGAGCAGAGTATGTGGAACCCCATTGCCTTTCTCTTCCTTTCAGGGGTCATGGAGGAGGGAAGCTTTAAATTGGACAGTAGTTGACTTTTCCCATTTTGATTAGATCCTTTTGTCAATACGTCCCTGGAAGTGCCGATAAATGAAAGCCAGGCATGGAAGGAAGGGTAAGGTCAGTGGGATAGGGAACACTTTAACTTTGGGAGTTGTAAGATTTTGGCACACCCCTCAGCTAGTGAAGGAATCCAGTCCTATGATACAGAGCTGGACCTGCAGGAAGCAAAGCCTGAGTTCAAATCCATCCTCAAATATTTATGAGCTGTGTGACTCTGGAGCAGTCACTTGACCCCTGTCTTCTTCAGTTTCCTCAACTGCAAACTGGGAATAAGAATAATGCCTACCTCTAAGGTTGTTGTGAGGACCAAATGAGATGATATTGATAAAGTGCTTCAGCATCATGCCTGACGCATAGTAGGCCCTTAAGAAACGTGTTTGCAGATCCTATACACGATTGCACGCCCCCATGGCGGGGGAGGGGAGAAAATCTGAAACTCAAGTGAATGTGGAACCGAATCTTCTAAATTGAAAGTAAATGAGTGAATAAAAACATTTGATTCCAAAAAATAAAAAATAAAAATAAAGTTACTGTAGACAATATAAAATAATAAATAACATGATAATATTATGAATAACATTATTGTATTTTGTTAATATGTTATTAATTAATATTATTGTAATATAGTAAACTATTAATTAATATACTATTAAAATAATAAAAATAAAAAATTAATAAAAAAGAAATATTTGTTTCATTCCACATGCCTGGTGGGGTGTCTCCCAAAGCTAACACAGAGGGGTCGCTAGGTGACTCAGTGAATAGAGCACCGGCCCTGGAGGCAAGAGGGCCTGAGTTCAAATCTGACCTCAGATATTTAACGCGTGCTAGCCGTGTGACCTTGGGGAAGTCACTTAACCCCAATTTCCCTGCCTTCTCTCTCAAAGACAGCAAAAACCGAAACAAGACAATAAAGCAAAGGTAGTGCGCAGCAAGTAGGCAGAGCAGCGTTAGGTACTGATAGTCCAAGTGTGGCTTCCCCCCAGCCCCTTACCAGGAGATCCCCGCATTTAGCTGTGTCTTTGTCTCTGTGACACAGAAGAAGTCTGAGGGGGTTCCCCTCATGTGATATCAGCTGTCTTCCTGGATCTCACTATCAATGCAAGACACATAAGGGGGCCAAGGTCAGGCCCACTTCCCCAAACTCTCTTTTTGTTTAAATTCTGGCTCTATCACCGGCATCCTTGTAGTTTTAGGGGAGGGACTCAGGGTCAAGACTTTCCAGCTTTTTTGCCTATGGTTGCCAACTCCCCCCCCCCTCCCTCCTCTGTCTCTCTCTGTCTCTCTGTCTCATTGTCTCACTGACTATCTCTCTCTCTGTCTCTCTCCGGTAAATACTCTTTCCCACCCTCTTTCCTCTCCCTCTTTCTGTGTCTCTCTGTCTCTGTATCTCTCTCCTCTCTCTGTCTTTGTCTCTCTCTGTCTCTGTCTCTGTCTCTGTCTCTGTCTCTCTCTCAACATTTGGGCTTTTATCATCTTAGGCTGTCTGTCCCATTCTCCACAGTCTTTCAAAGAACACTGGCTCTGCCTAGCATGTTCCCCGAGGCCTGGCTTCCTGAATTCAAGATCAGCTGCATGCTCTCTTACCACATCTCCTTACTTATCTTGGGTATCTGCTCCCTATAAGACATTTTTGGGCTAGCCTTTCCAGTGAGAAGATCTTGCTCTTGAGGAAAGAAAATGAGACCTGAGTCATTCTATTAGACCAGAAGATTGAGAGCCACGATGGCCTTGCAGGGCCACCCAGCCTAACCTTCCTTGCATAAGTGAGGAAACTTGGGCCCTGAGAGGTTAGGTGGGTTCCCTGGCTACTAAGTGTCTGAGTCAGGGTCCGAGCCCTTCATTCTGCTCTATCTCCTCCTTGTTCTTCCATTCTTCCCAAGGAAAGTCAATCCGAACCCCAAACCCTGCCTTTGCTGGCCTGACCTTTCCCACTCCTGATACTGTCTGCATAGGACCTTGATGGGCTTTTCCTTCACTCTTTATTAGATGCCCTTGGTCCCATTTTTATAAATATATTTTTGAAAGGCTAAATTGGTTGGTGTTTCGGCCCCTTCCAATGTCATTTGAAGACTTAGAGTTTCCATGGAGGAAGCAAACCAGTCAATAATGCTAAAAGCATCAGGCTTTTATTTGGGGCATTTTAGATCCCACAAGGGAAGCCCTGAAGAAAGTGAAAAGAGAGAAGGAAAGATCCAGATCATGGATGTTTGACAGGCAGGTGCACGCCCTGTGTCCAGAAGGGCAGGACGCATTCATGACTCAGCCAGTGGGAGTGGGGCAGGGGCCCACGCCTTGGGGGAGATCATCCTCCGTCTTTCATTATGAATAGAGGAAGTGGGATGGATGGCCCAGCAAAGGGTATATGGTCCTGACCTATTTCTCCTTCCACCTCAGTGTGGACACATTTGCAGATTCACACACAACAGGGTCACTTGGAGACGTAGAAGGGGGCCAGAGGGGAGATATTGCGGTACAGGGGAAAAGACATGGGGTTTTGAGTCAAAGGCCCTGAGATGAAGTCCCAGTTGTTTTTCTTACCTCCTTTGAGGAATCTAGGTGCTGTGCGTAAAGCACTGAGCTTGGTGGTGGAAGATGTGAATTCAGATCCACCCTTGGACACTTACCAGATATGGGACCCTGGAGAAAGCACGTAACCGCGTTTATCTCAATGTCCTCAACTGTGAAATGGGGACAGATCAAAGGATTCTTGTGTGGGTCAAAATAGATAAATTTTTTTTGAGGGGGAGGGCAGGACAATTGGGGTTAAGTGACTTGCCCAAGGTCACATGGCTAGTAAGTGTCAAGTGTCTGAGGCAGGATTTGAACTCAGGTCCTCCTGACTCCAAGGCTATTGCTCTATTCAGTGCATCACCTAGCCACCCTGAGAGTTAATGTTTTTAAAGCACTTAGCACAGTGCCTGGCCCATAGTAGATGCTTTTAAAGCACTTTTTCTCTTCCTGTCTTCCTGTGTGACCTGTGCCAAGAGACACCCTCACTGGACCTCTTTTCTCATCTGTAAAATGAAGGTTTAAACAGGATGAGCTCTCAGGTACATTCCAGCTCTAAGTCTGATCCTCTGAGGCTTGGCTCCCAGTAGGATGTATGGAAACAATGATTTTGTGGTGAGATAATATGTCCTAGTCCCAGCTCTGGGCACTTTGCTCCTGAATAACCTTGGAAAACCTGGGCCTTAGGTTCCTCATCAGTAAAATGAGGGGTTGGATTCAATGACCTCTGAGGTTCCTCCTAATCCTAAATCAACAGTCCTATGATCAAGATGGCAGAGTCCTTGGGTTGGCTTCCTATTTCTGAAATCACCAGGACACAGATGGCCAACTAGGGAATCTGGAAGATTCTAACATGGAAGATCTCAGGCACAAAAGATTCCAGACACAGAGTGTTTCACAGAAGGGAGAAGGTGAGCAGAGCCAACAGCAGCAATGATGGAAACGACGATGATGATGGTGGTGATGATGGTAGACAACACCATAATAATAATTCATTTGTAGAGTGCTTTAAGGTTTGCACAGCACTTTAACATGCTATCTGATGATCCAGATAGGAGCAGGGTGTGAGTGACTGGAGCAGAGACTTGGCTTCTCACAGAAAAGATTAGGTGTAGAAAAATAGCCATGTTTCAGGCTGTTACAGCAGGTGCATTCCCTCTGCATCCACAGTGGTCACTTTAGATAGAACCCTCATTTGCTTCTCATTGGAGTCATTCTCACTTGTCCTGGGAGCTGTCCTTTCTCCCTGGGTTATCTCTGCAGACCATCTTAGTCCATAGAATCCCATTCATCCTTTTTCTGAATCTTTGGAAATCTCTCCTGGAATCTTGTGTTTATGTTGGTCTATGTCTGTTTTTCTTCTCTATTTATAATTTGAAGAAGGGGGAAGGCTTTCTGATCTCATCATTTCTACTTGAGCCCCTGTTTTCCTTTGTTGTTAATATCCAGGTACAGAACATGTGACTCCTTCATTGCTTGCTCCCCCTTTTGAAAGATGAGTTTAGTAAGGCTAGCCAAGCACTGGCCAGTGACTGTTTTAAGCAGATGCCCAAAGGCATGATCCTTCCATCACTGCTATAACCTCCATTTCAGGCTTCTGACTTTTGAAAGATCAAACGGATAACTCAGTGGACAGTGGACCAAGTGGGGAGAGACTGAAGGCATAAGGATTAAGAGCCTGAACCAGGGTGAGGATGTGTCAAAGGGGAGGGAAGGGAGTGATTGACAGAACTTGAGAGGTTTGAGTATGGACGGTGAGAGATGAGGTGAGAGGTGAGGATGGAAGGCAGGAAGGAAGGCAGGAAAGAAGGAAGGTGAGGATGAAGCTGATGTCATGGGCTTGGGAGCCTGGGAGGACGGTGCTGCCAATGACAGGGATCACAAAGTTTGGGGGAAAGACAACGAGTTCAATGTGGGACAGGCTGAGTTTGAGACAGCTGAGGACAACATGCTTGTGTAACAGCCTTAATAGCGGCATTCTTCTTTAGGGTTTACAAAGACGACCTGATCTCCCTCACCTCTGCTGATCATCTTCAATTCATTCTGTATACAACTGGTCCATCTGTAATTGCTTGCATGTTGTCTCCCCTCCCATTAGATTCTGAGGGCCTTGAGGGCAGGGATTAGAATGACTTTTACCTTTGTAACCTCAGTGGTTGCGTAGAGCTTGGGGCAGAGCAAGCACTGAATAGATACTGAGTGTACATATGTGAGGCCATGGGTTTTATTGCTCTTTCCTTTTCTAGACTTTTATCTTCTGGCCATTTTGGGGTTTCTCCTGCTACGCTTCTTGTTACATGGAGCCGACTCTCCACGATGCCAGGATTAGCTGCCACAAATGGGTAGTTTTCTCCCGTTGCCATCAGCTTCAGTCTGAAGTTGGATTAGATTTTGCAAAGACTTTTGGCAGAGAGATTCTTGGCAGTGCTTGTAAATCAGGTGCTATTCCTTGCCTTT
>CM053582.1:572005651-572025035 GCA_028627135.1 Pseudochirops cupreus
TTCCTTCCTTCCATTTTCTTTCTTCAACGTGACTAATGAAGGAATTTGTTCCATATGACTATTCATACTTACAATCAGTTTTCTTGTTGCTTTCTCAATGACTGGGGGGGACAGAGAAAATTTGGAACTGAAAAAAAAGGGAAAAAAGAAAAAGTATCTTAGGCATTAAAACCCCAAAACTCAAAGTGGTCTGGGATGCTTTGGGATAAAGTGATTCTCTATACCCCCGTGATTTGGCATTCTTTAGACAGAGTCTGGAAGTTCACTTTTCAGATCTGTTGTAGATTCTAGTCTAGGCCCGGATTGGACAAGACAGTTTTTGATTGAGACTGAATTTCCTTCAGGCTCTGAGATTTTCTGCTTCCATGACTCTGTATGTAGATGGTGATATAAAATACATGACTATGCACATGTATGACTGGAAAAGGAGGTGAGTCAACCAGTAGCAAGATGGAAGGATAATAGAGGAATCTTAGCAATGCCCGGGTACCTATTGGGTATTAAAGACTCCAGGATATATTCTCTTTGGAACATCCATAGGAGGACGTGGACAAAAATTGCACAGGAAGAAAAGGCATGAAATTGCTACAACTTGTACTGGTGAAGTACTCCACATTGTGGAGGCCTTAAATTCATCAAAGTATCAAAGTTAGGCATTAGAACCTCCAAAAAAAGGAAAGGCAACTCTAGCTACACAGTGAGCTCACTCTTCTCATGAGAGATTCTGATTCACTGAGGAGGCTAAAATGTACATTGTCACCCTCAGTGCTAATAAATATTAATGACAGTGTCCTCACGTAACATAAGAAAGAAGCAAAGAAATTCAATCAGGGATGCATCATATGGAAATCCCTGGGGCCACTTTTGAAAGGAATAAAATTTGAATCTTGTTAGAGCTTATGGTAAAATGGGAATCTTCTCAAAACTCTTAAAATCTAATGACCTAAATCCTTGGAGGTCTCAGTATGCAGCTGTAAGACTTATACATCTAGAGAATTGTGTTCTGTTCCGGGTGCCACATTTTAGGAAGAACTAGAGGGAGTCCTGAGCTGGGAGGCTGAAACTTTCCCTCTCTGAGTTACAGGTACCAATGTGAGGAAAGGTCCTGGGAGATGCTGACTCCCCTATTCACCCCTCTATCTTGGAGATTTTTGAAGAAGCATTGATGTGTGTGTGTGTGTGTGTGTGTGTGTGTGTGTGCGTGTGTGTTCTATAATCAGACCTATCTGTCACAAAGGCAGATGGAAATGCATATGGAAAGAAAATGGGGGTGCGTCTCTGAACCCCAAATAAAATGGTACTAAGAGTAGGAGACACAGTCCAGGTACTGAGGGAACAGAAGAAATAAGACAGATACACAATAAAGGCACCAGAAAGGAAAACAGAAATCCATGAGATCATCCCAGAAAGAGTGTGATTAAAGTAATTCTTTGTGAGGAAGGTGGAACTATAGGACCTGAGAGTCAAACAGAAAAGGAGTTCAAAAGAAATTCAGGCACATTTTTGTCCCAGAAGTGAGAAAGAGCTGTAATGCCATTGCCTGGGGTTCCATTATCCCTGCACTATGAACAAACTGTTAAGATTGCTGAGACCTAGAACCAGCTGCTAGAGGAGAGCTGAGTAGCAGGGAGCAGAAATTATAATAGAACTCACAGAAGAGCAATGCGGCACAGTGTGTGGATTGCTGAAGTCCCACCTAGGAGAGGACCGAGACCTCTGGAGGGATGGTTGTCTATTTAATGGTGAAAGTCTCTAGACTGTGAACTTATATGTAAATCATGTCTTTGTCCTTTACTGTAAAACGGAAATATTCTGTGTTCTGAAGCCTTGTGAGCTTGAACACTTATAAGGGGAGGTCATGGTCAGCTCTGGTAGAGGACAAGATACAGAATTTGATATGATATAGAATTTACACGTAAGTCCTGTGATCAAAATCTTTTATAAACTGAGAGGAGAAGGGAAAGTTAATAGTTACTAGGGAGAAAGGTGCATTTGAGCTGGTACATGCAAGGACAAAGGCTTAGAACAGATGAACACACATTTTGTGTTCTCATAAGGAGGGAGATTCTTTGCTTTTGCAATCCTAATTTTTCATCAATAAAACATGAAATAGGACAGCTTCTGCCAATGAGGAGCCTACAGTCTGATAGTGTGATGGAGACACAAATCACTGACTCATATGAGGGCCAAAATGGCAACCCTAATGGAAAAAATAGGTCCTGAGACACTCTTGCAGATAAACTGTTACCAAATCCCAAGGTGCCAGGTGCCCTGAGCACGGGAATACTCACTGGGTATTTCCAGAGGCACCATGACTTCTTGTAGGGCTCCTGCAAAGGGCCTGGCACTGCCTCCTTTGTTGGCTCACTATTCCACTGGTTCTTTGATTGCCTCGGTTATGTATTTAGGCTTATTTGTATGGGCAAAGCCATCCCCTCCTCATCTCCTTGCCTTTGTTTTTTTCCCTGGTTCTTTCAGACTGCGACATCTGTTCAGCATATTCCAGAGCAAACATGACTGGGCTTTCTTTTTTAGTCTTGTTCTTTTTCCATCCACCAATACTAGGGCATCATAACAGATGTCAGAAAGAATGTACCCCACTCTTGGAAAGGGAGGCAAGTCTCTGAGTCACTCCAGCAAGGCATGTCCTTCCATAGACTGTAAAATCTTTGGGAAGGACCCATGGTTGGGGAGTATTCCCCAGAGACCTGTCTTCAGATCTCTCTATGTCTCTGCCAGTCCAAAGAGACATCCCTTCAAGGATCATATCTCTTTTGACAGTCCCAGAAGCCTAGGAAAGAGAGTGGTAGTTTGGGAAGTTAGCTTGGTTTTCAATATAGCATTCCTATTGATAGATGCTGAGACCAGCACACAGACACACATCTGAAATATAAAAAGGAAAGGCAGAAGTCGGGAGATATCTTTATAGGAAATGACCCCCGATCCATTAAGGCAGTGGTTCTCAACCTTCCCAATGCCGCGACCCTTTAATACCGTTCCTCATGTTGTGGTGACCCCAGCCATAACATTATTTTCGTTGCTACTTCGTAGCTGTAATTTTGCTGCCGTTATGAATCTATCTGCTACGCGGGGTGTGTTTTCACTGTTACAAACGGAACGTAACCCGCAGGCTGAGAGCCGCTGCCTTAAGGAAAGCCAGTTCTTGAGGGAAGACGCACAACTCGTCAATAACAGCTTGAAAAGCTGTTCAAACTCTCTGATGATCCGATAAGCGCTAAAGCCGCCTGGAGGAGCCCCCGAGGCATTTAAAATGGTCGGGCCTGATGCTGGCGGCGCACCAACCGGTCGTGACATAAAATAATGATAGCAACAGACTTGATACCCCTGGACCCGGGGGCGTCACTGCTGGGACTACACCCTAAGGAGGCTAATGATGGGGGAAAAGATCAATATTTACCATTTTACTCTAATGTTAAAAAAAAACAAATAAAAACCTTGTTTTGAATTATTTGAGAACGGCTGAACAAATTAATGGAAAGGAACCTGATATTTCCAGAAGAAACGATAAAGAGAAGAGGAGACGAAGAGCTAGAGGAAGATCCTCATGTGCTTGGCACATAGCAGGTACTTAATATTGGAGTGAAGACCAGGGAAGAAAGCTCTGTGATGAGCCATTCCCCTTTAAGGCTGGTTTGTGGTTAAGAGCCACAAGGCTCCTAACCTGTGCTGTGGTGTCATCTATCTTGAGGGTGCAGGGAACCTGAGAGAGAGAGAGAGAGAGAGAGAGAGAGAGAGAGAGAGAGAGAGGAGAGACAGAGACACAGAGAGAGACAGAAACAGAGAGACACTGAAGGAGGGGCTCTGAGAACATACACAGTGACTGCCACTGCACAAAGATGAAGATGGTGAGAATGCTAACGGTAATGATGGGAAGGGCCCCGAGCCTCAGCACTGGCCAAGGTGTCTGTGTCTGAGAAGCTGGAGGGTCCCTCCAAGCACAGCTCTGGTGTCTCCTGCATGAAGCTCCCACTTTTGGATGCTCAGCTGTTCCAGGTGTGTCTGGTTCTTCATGGCCCCATGTGGGATTTTCTTGTCAGAGAAGCCAAAGGGGTTGGCCATTTCATTTTACAGATGAAGAAACTAAGGCAAACAGGGTTAAGTGACTTGCCCAGGGTCGCACAGCTAGTAAGTATCTAAGGAAGGATTTGAACCGAAGTCCTCCTCTCTCCAGGCCCAGTGCTCTGTCCACTGAACCACCCAGCTGTTCCGAGCTTTCCCCACTGGCCCCAAAGGTCTCCCCGTCTCCAGGGATCATGTTGCATTCTGCTCCTCATTCCCAATATATGTATAAGCTCCTTGAAGGCAGGGATCATTTCTCTTTGGGTCTTTGGGCTGCCAGAAGCCCATAGAGCTCCTAGAACACAGTAGGAACTTAACAAATGACTGGATTAGAAAGACACATACCCCCCAAATAAGGCTGGAAAAGGAGACGGTCTAACAAGATGTTTTTGCTTAATGTTAATAGGAGAGACTGAAAAATGAATCCCCTGGAGCTTGTGATCTTATGTGTGACTTAATTTTCACTGTATCTCTGTGGATGTTTATTTTTATTGGTGGTCACCAGGTTCATAAGAAAAGCCTCTATGACAGATTCATGTATTTTTAGGGGCAATCCAATTAGGGGGTGGGAAGGGGGCACGCAGAGACTTGTGCATCCATTTCTGTTAAACAGAACATGGCTACAGGGGAAGAAGGACTTGGCTGAAGAGCTCCTTCACCTTGCTCTGAAACTCAACCACTTCAGGCTGAAAGGGACCTCGGCCATCATGCCCACCCCATCTCCCCATTCTCCCTCAGTTGAGGAAACAAGCCAAGAAAGGCAAAGTGACTTGCCTGAGGTCACACAGCTAATAACTCAAAACATGAGCCCTCTGATTCCACACGGCTCATGATCACACGGCCTCAGGAAGTTCAAGGACAAATCACACCCTGGAGATGCAACGTGAGACAGAGGAGACCTGGGTTCAAATCTTGACTCACTACTACCTGCAGGCTCCTCTCTGGGACTCGGCTTCCTTCCCTACAAAACAAAAGGGCCAAATGGGACAAACTCTAAGGCTGTTTCCTACTTCCAACCTTAAATGGCCCAATTTGGAGCCCAACCCAGGGCTCCTTCCCTTACTTTGCCCCGGACACAGAAGTTGTGCTCTTCCCCTCCATGTCATTGCAGCAGGGCATGGCTGCAGCACAAGAGCGCTGGGCTGAGAGTCAGAAAGACCTGAGTTCAGATCTGGCCTCCAACACTTACGTAACAACCCTGGGTAAGTCACTGCACCCCACCAGCCTCAGCTCCCTCATTGGTAAGATAGGAATTGTTTGTTGCTGTTGTTGCTGTAGAGCTGGGGTCGTCATCCCGCACTAGAATGTAAGCTCCCTGAGGGCAGCCCCTGTCTTTCTTCTACTTGTCTTTCTAAGATCCATGCTTAGCACCACGCCTGGTATACTGTAAGCACTCAATAGTTGTGTTTCCTTCTCCCCTTCCTTGGGATCCCAAGGCCAGTTGTCATTGGCTTGATGGAGCCATCTCATGGTTGGCTCAAAGTCTCCTTCCCTTCATAGGATCATAGCTTATTTAAACCACATCTCTCATTTGCCCAAGGAAGGAACTGAGTCTCGGCACCTGGGGACAAAGATGGCACCTGAGCACGGCCTCGTGACTCACCCTTGTGGCCGCCTTGGCCATGGCGCTTGCATGGACTCCAGCTTTCCTCACTCTGGTCAGCCTTGCTGCTCAGCCACAACACCCCTCTGATAAAGGAGCAAGGTGCGTAGCAGAAACAAGTCCAGGATTTGGAGTCAGAGACTCTCTGACCTCCCACCTCCCTATGGAAGGAGGGGACTCTGGGTCAACAACCCTCTGGAGGCCGGAGCTGCTGTTCCCTGCCTTGCCCAGCATCCTGCGTGGCACAGCCCAGCCCTGAGCTGCTGCTGTGGCCAGGCCTCGGTGGCCCGCTCAGCAATGCCAGAGAGAAAGAATGCTTTCTTTTTTTAAGTAAACAAATAACACCCCGAAAGGCTCCTTGACCCAGTGGCCAGGGGTCACTCAGGCATGCAGGCTATCAGTGAAGTGAGCATGCAAAGAAAATGTGGGCATTTGGCTGCCCTCCGGTCCTGGCGGACTTGTCAAAGACAAAATCCTTATCGTCTGTGCATTTAATGAGGCCTTCAATATTCTCTCTCGCTTTCTCCCAGGCTCATCCAAGGTTAAGGATTCACATGGTCTCTTGTTTAGCTGATCTCAGAAAAATAGGCAGGAAGGGAAAGGCAACAAACTCTCACCCAGAAGATAAACATTCCGAGGGAAAGTGAGCGGCAGGACAGTGGAGGAGCCCGCTGACTCCTGGGTGAGGCTGCCTTCAGCGGCATCCTCAGAGACTTGGCTGCACGGAGCAGCCACTGGGGGCTTGGCAATCTCCTCTAGCAATAGCCATCATTGGAACGGCGATGAGGATAAAGAGCATCCTTTATGCTTATTCAGCACTTTCAGGTTTGCAAAGTAAATGATCTGATACTCCTTGCAATCCTGAGAGAGAGAAGCAATTAATACGCCCATTTCACAGATGAGGAAAGAGCCTCAGGGATTCTGAGGGATCTGTGAACCCCCAGAGCTCAGAGAGACAGAGAACCAGCCCAGGAGCTGGAGCCCAAGGACCTAGGCTCATTCCTACCTGTCTCTTCTTACATCTGAGACCCTGGCCAAGGGCTCCCTTGTGTGGATAATGGAAGCACAAATCTCATGCTGTCTGGTGCCACCACAGAAGTACTTAGACAACAGCGGCTACCACAGCATTCCAGGCCTGGAAGGGAGCCAGGCGGCACTGAGGCCAAGCCGGGAGAGCTTCAGGAGGGGGCGTCCAGACTGTGCCTGAGGACCTCCCAGGAAGAGGAGGAGCCCATTCCATCCTCTACATCAAGCCTGGATTAGCCTCTTGCTAACCTCCCATTGCTCCTCCATTGGCTCCTCCTAATATGGCTTCTTTATATCAGTCCTTTAAATACCTGGGGGCAGCTCTCAATTCCCTCCTGGAGTCTTTTCCAGGCTAACCCTGCCCAGCTTCTCCAACTGACCCTCACAGAGCCCATGCTCGAGGCTTCTGACCATCCTTAGGGTCAAGAATTGAACCCTATAGCCCTGGAACAGCAGGGCTCTCACCTCTTCCTAGAAAGTAGGCTTTTCTTCATACCACCTGAAGTCACATCAGTCAGTCAGTCAATCAGTGAGCCAACAAACTTCTAATTAAGTACCTACTGTGTGGGTGCTCTTACCTTTGGGCTGAAGTCTGAAGACCGCTGCAGTTCTGAGACCCTTTTCAGACAAACTCCTGCCCCACTGTGCCTCAGACAGCCCACTGCATCTCACCTGACTGGATTCAGCCCGAAGCTCAGCCATGCTGAGATCTGCTGGGGTTTTGAGTCTGCTCTCTGGTGTGTTTGCTGTTGCTGCCAGTTTGACCACCTTATCTGAAAACCCTGCAAACCTTGCTTTTATCCAGTAGATTTTATCCAATATCATTTACATTTCACATAAAAATGGTAAATAGCACACAGCCTTGCCCAGATCCCAGGGGCACCCCCTGGGAACCTCCAAGTGGGTCGATGTTGGACCATTAACAATAATGACTTTGTTGTTACTTAATCAATCGTTACCCCAATCTGTCTATATTTCCTTGTCCCAACACAACAGAGGAAAGGCAATTTCCAAACAGTAATGCTGTTGTAGACATACTGTGTGCACATGAATCCCCCTTTTTGTCTGAAACCCGTCTTGCAGTTAATAGAAATTAACTCCCCTCTTCAAATTAGTCAGAATAACAGGATGGAGCCCCACCAGTGCCCCATGGATGTGAGACACCTTTCCCCCAGAGTCCCTGCCTGATGTCTCATCGCTAAATGGAAGAGATGATCAGGCCAGGCCATGGACACCCTGGCACATTCCATCATGTTGAGAAGCTTTAACCAGCAGTTGTAGTAATAGACAGCACCAGGAATCTCAACACTCAGGGTAAATTCCATTAGAGTGTGGGGGAAAGGGGCAGGGGTATGAGGGACATGTGTCTCTGCATGAGGGGAAAGGGTGGCCTGTCTACCAGGGAGCCCAGCCTGCACTCCTGTGAGCATTGAAGAGGGAGAGTAGGCCTCAGAGAGGGGCGCCACAATGATCAGAGGATGCCAGACCAGAGGGACACCACAATGATCAGAGGGTGCCAGTCCAGAGGGGCACCACAATGATCAGAAAGTGCCATTCCAGACAGGCACCACAATGATCAGAAAGGTGCCAGCCCAGGGGGCACCACAATGATCAGAGGGTGCCAGCCCAGAGAGGCACCACAATGAACAGAGGGTGCCAGCCCATGTGTGGTTGCAACCTGTGGATAGGGACCTCAAGGTGAGGCACCAAGAAATGATGATGACTACAAGGAAGGCCTCTTTGTTGATGCCCTGGGCCCAGGACTCCGGGCCCTGTGCCAGTGAGATGGGTCCTGAGATGCATCTCAGCCGGAGGAGAAAAGGTCCCTGGCTCTAGCTGCGACCCATGGAACAAAGAAAGCAAAAAGGCCTCTTCCGCCAGCCGCTGAAAAAAGAGGATTTGCTGCTCTGCGACTCTGGCCTTGGAGGAAGGGGTTCTGTCTGGGTAGCCCGAGTACCCAGAGGCGCAGGAGGGCCTGAGGCATGGCAGCAGGACCGGACGTTGCCAAGGTAAAAATCACCCCCGCTTCGCTTCCCACAGCCACGTCGGGGCTGGATTCTGGCCCTCGGGGGAAGCTCCCGGGATGAGGCTCTCTCCGTCACGCTCCCCCCACGTTTTCCCAGCGCTCCCCTCCCCCCGGCGCCCTCCCCAGACTGGCCGCAGCGGGCACGCAGGGCACTCACCACTCAGGGGATGCGGAATGGTGTACTGCTTCTTTTTCGCAGCGCGGACGGGCAGCGGGCTCGGTTTCTTCCTGGGGCTTTCTCCTGGTTGGGCTTTCCTCTGCTGAGCCATGCTTTCGAGTTTTCTCAGCCGTTCTTGTGAACGAGAGATAAACTGAGGCTTGTGGACCTCGAGAGCTTCCTGAGGGTCACAGAGAGAACGTTTATTGTTGTGAGAAAAGGCCCGGAGAGGCCAGAGCTCTGTGGGACTCAGCCTAGCCGAGGGGATGGCCAGAGAGCAGGGCGCGGGGCTTACACAGTGCCCCCTACCAGCTCTACCACGGGTGGAAAATGTATGTCATGGCTGTCCAGGCCGGGGCAGCCTCTTTCCCTGTGGCCATCGGGTCGGGGCAGCCTCTTTCCCTGTGGCCATCGGGTCCAATGGGGACTTGCATCTGGGGTCCTTGATTCTGTATGACGAGAGATAGGTAGGGAAGAAGAGAAGGCTTTTGGAGTTCTCTAGGGCTGTACTGGGTGGGAGAGGCCTAAGGCCTAAGAAAATGTGCTGATTAAGGCAGAGAAGAAACTTTGGAGACCTAGGAGCCATGGTGTCATGGACATAGGTGGAGGGCAGAATGACCTTGTTTCTAAAGGGAGAAGCCCATTTACTACTCAACCAGACAAGGAGAGGAAGATGGCCCCGTTGTAGAGGACCCCATTCAAACCCAGCTCCTCCATTTACTACTTGGGTGATTCTGAATAAGCTGTTTGCCCTCTTGGGTCTAAGGTTCCTCATCTTTGAAATAAAATTGGAGGAGAGGTTGAAAGGAGCCCATTGCCAATTGGCAGCTCCACCATCAGTGTCAGAGGTCAGAAAGCTGAAGAAACCACAGTGATAGCTGGATCAGATGCCCTCAAGGACCCAGAGAGGAGCCTGATTTGCCCAAGGCAACCAGAAAATGGCAGAAATGGTCAGAACAGGTCATTGACCTCCCAATCCAAGACACCTGTTGGTGGTCACCCTGTTCAATAGTCTACTGAGCAAAATGAATGGAATGGCTGAAGGCTCCTCTGAGACTCCAGCTCTCCATCATGTCAGTGGATACCAGAGGCATGAAGATATCCAAGCAGGACCCAGGGGAGGAGCACTGGAGCAGTGGGGTCCCCAGGGACTTCCCAGAGAAAGGGGCCCCGAAGCCTTTACCCTCAGGGTCAGGGCGTGGGCAGGAAAGACAACAATCTCAGGCTCTAGGCTCCCATCCTGCTCTGGGGGCGGTTCTGGCTTCTGCGGGCTCATGGCCTCTGAGGGGGCTGCTGGGGACTCTGGGGCCATCCCTTTCTCTTCGCTGGGCCTCCGACACTCCTTCAGTTTCACAACCAGGTCACAGCATCTATAATCCCCTAAAAGAGAAAAGCACAAATCCATTTAGGGCACCCTGGGAGGTGAGGCCGGCCTGAGCTCCATTAGACACAGAAAGCTTGCAGTTCATTAATGGCTCTTGTCAAGCAGAAGGAGCTTGTCTAAGCTGGGTCCTGGGGAGCACCACTCAGTTGAAGCCTGACTCCAGGGTGTGCTAAGTAAGACCTTTCTGGTATCTACCTCCATTTGTGTTTAAAAATGGCTTTTTGCTCTCTCTGAAAAACACACGGTTCTGTGATTCCTTCTCGAATCGGCCCTCATCATTATTCCGGTTCACTTGTGGGGGACAGTACACGAATCTCTCCTCTGTTTGCTGCTCATTGTCTTGTTCCTCCCTCCCCTTGGCTTGTCCCAAGATCATCGCTGACTTTTTCTGGTTATCGGGAATGATTTTCTTCTGCAGCAGTGTTAATGACATCTTCAGGGTCTAGTCTGGCCTCACTTTAGGGAAAAATTCAAGAAATCAGTCTAGTGAGCCCCTGTGATTGAGCTTGAGCCTGGTCTTTGCCCAAAGGGGGTGGGGGGAAGACAAGCGACTCAATCACCACCAAAGACTGATTCGGTCCCCGACAATGGGACACAGTGACAGAGAACCGGCCTTGGAGTCAGAAGAGCTGGGTTTGGGTCCTGCCTATGGCACATGCTGGTAGGTCCCTTAACCTCTCAGTGGTCCTCATCTATCCTGGGGTTGGGGGCTTTCTCATCAGTGTGACTGACAACACAGATACAGTACCCAAAACCCACTCCCCACACTACAGACCTCATAAGAGGTAGTGTGGCCTCTTGGAGAGGCTTTCCTTGGAGTAGGAAGGGGCAGGGAAGGGCTGGATGGGGCTTGAAGAGAGAGGGAGACAGACCCAAGATAACTCAGGCAGTAAGTAGTGGAGTTGGGATTTGAACCAAGACCCTCTCACTCTGAACGCCTCATTCTCTCCACAGTACAACAGCTGCAGCCCTACCTCAGACACATACAGGTCCTGGGAACCCAGCAAGTCACATTACCTCTAAGAATTGGGGTCACAGCTAAGTTGGGAATCTGCCAGAGTACAGGGAGTTTTTACACTGGGAGGTCCCTATGCAGGTGAAATTGCCAAAGGTCCCAGTAAAAGGCAAAGAGCCTAAGGCTCTGGGAGACCAGAGTCCAGTCCAAATCAGGCTCTGCTCCCCCCAGAGCTTCCCCTGGAAGGCTGGGAGACAGCGCCGGCTCCTGAGGCATCTCCACAGGGGCCAGGCTTTCTCTCCTCTTCATTCCTCAGGAGGGCAGCAGGAGCCATGATCTCCTCGGCCCATCTGGTGATGGTCAGCAGCCCCGCTGGCGCCCCCCCCCCACATTTGCCGTTAGTGTGTGACCTGCTGGGCCATGAGTTGCTAAGTTCCTTTCTCTGTCTTGCCTCCTTTTGCATCCCCAGGGCTCAGCACAGTGCCGAGCACACAGAAGGTACTTAATGAAATGTTTAATGCTTGATTCCTGCAGGGAAGGATTGGCACTTTGTGTGCAGAGCCAGGCCCAGCTCTGAAAAGCTTTGCTTACCAGCCAGTGGAACAAGGCTGCAGCAACGAGGTCATTGTTGTTGCCCCCGACTGCTTCTCACCTTTCCTTCCAACCTCCCCAACTCACACAATGGGGTTCTGGAGGCGAGGGGGAACTCTCCACTCTCTAGCTCAGCATGACCCAGAACACCTGACCCTTGCCAGAGTTTCCCATCTATCATCTTCACCCTGATGGAGATCTGGGATTTCATCAGGCTGCACGTTGAAGATAGCGGCCCCTCTCACGGCTCGGTTGATGGTCTTTGAGAGTAGCTGTGGCCAAAAATCTCTAGGGACCATCTTTAGGGAGCATCTCAGAGCTCAACTGGGCCTTCCCCATTTCTGGCTTTATACAGGAAGTCTTTCCATTTCCCTAGGACCTGCTAGAGCTGGGGCTCCTCTGGAATGATCTTGGAGGCTCTGGGGTCTCCTCTACACCACAAGGAGGCATGAGGGATGGGGAGGGAATGAGAGAAAAAAAGAGAAAGGGGGAGCATGAGAGAAAGGGAGAGGAGGCAGAAAGGGAGGGAAGAGGGAGAAAGGAAAAGAGGAAGAGGGAGATGGAGAGGGCTAGGGAGAGAATGAGAGAGGAGGGTGAGAGGGAGAGGACAAGAGGGAGAGAATGAGAAAGAAAAAGGGAGAGGAAGAGAAAGGAGAGGAAAAGGGAGAAAGAGAGGGGGAGAGGCAAGGAACAAGTGAGAGGGAGGAGTTAGAGGGAGAAAGAGCTGGGAGGGGAAGGAGAAAGAGGAGGGGGGAAAGGGAAGAGAGGGACAGAGCAAGAGCGAGAGGAGAGAGAGAGGGAGAGAAACAGAGCTAGAGAATGTAATCCATAGTCTAAATGCTGTTTTGAAGCTCTGTGAACCTTCGTGGCCCCTGGTCACTCTAGGTGGCCTTCTGCAGGAAAGGACAGCCTTTCTCTGTCCCCCAGCAGTAGGACCTTCTCTCCGAGATCACTTTCCACCCATTCTGCACACATGCTGTTTCTGTATAACTGTTTGGCCATTGTTCCCCGCCCCCTCCATTAGCCGGTGAGATTGGAGAGGGCAGGGACTGAGTGGGCACCTCTTCTTGGATCCCCTAGCACAGTGGTTTGGCACAGTAAGCACTTGAACGCTTGGTAGCTGACTGACGCAGGCCCCCCTTGGGCTGCCTGCCTGGTCCCCAGACCTTTGGGACTTGGAGCTCTGGAGGGCCACACCCATTCCTGCTGCTTACTAAACAGGCTTCCGTGCTCCGTGTTACCTGCGCGGGGCTGCGGCGTAGGATGAGGCTTTCCCCAGGTTATCCCAGTGCCACCCAAGCTGGGCGGAGCGTCAGGCCCTCCCTCAGTGGGGCAGCAGTTCGTTTGCTCTTAATACACGTTACTGACAGGAATATTCTACCGCCTACCTTCTTGGCCGCTTACCTTGGGGAAAATGGCTTTTTATTGGCACCTCAATCTCTTCCCGGGCAGAGGGAGGCAAAGCTTTTAGGGGGCAGAGATACTCAGGTAAGGGGGGCTGGGATTTCAGATAGGGCTGTGGCTGGCTCTCTTGAGATTCCAGAGGCTTGCTAGAGTGAAAACCATCTTTTGGAGAGCTGGGACCGTCAGAAGCGACCTCAGTTATGGGGGACGGTCCCACTGGGGACGCAGACAAAGACACACACCGCTCTCCTTGCTGCGTCATGTTGCTTCCAGAAAATACTTTTGTTTCTACCAAAAATAAAACGAAAGTCATGCTAAAAAACAAAATAAAACTGCAGGAGACCTCTTGTGTTGTACATTGTATTCTAACGGCTCTACCCAGATGTCCCAGAGCTGGCCACCAGGTTCTCACTAGGCAGCGCTCTGTCCCCCAGCCCACTTACCCATTCATTGTTTGTACAGACTTTCCCTGAAATTCTATTAGGGCAGAAGGAAGGACCACAACGGTCCAGTGAGATGATGGAGGTGAAGCTTTCAAGTTCTCTGCTCTTACTTGGCTGTAAAGACGTGGGGTGAACCTGAGAGCTTAAAGACAAGCTCTGGGGTGGGGAGGTGGCTGAGGGGGGGGGAGGTGGCTGGGAAGGGGAGAGGAGGAAAGGGGGAGAGGGGGGGAGGGAGGGGCTGTTTTCCCTGCCCCTTTTTTTTACACCTGGGTAAGGACAGAGAAAGCCATAAGATAGCAAATGATTCCTGGCAGATTGCATCCAAATCTTGTCCAACACTTGGGAAGAATAGTTAGCAAAATTCATTTTTTAAAAATATTATGAACACGAGAAGTCCACAAAATCCCTACGTCCTGCTTGGGCTCTAAGCTCCACTGTACCATATGTCAGAGAGCCAGCATTGCGCCAAGAGCGCCCAAGAACCAGGAAACACCTGGCTTGGAATCCTGTCGCCAACACTGCACTTTCCTGTGGAAAATCACAGGAAATCCGTTAGCCTTTCTGAGTCTCAGTTCCCTCATCCATAAAATGGGGATAATTATAGCTGGCATGTCTGTGGCTCCCTTGAAAGTCTGTCAGGTTCTGTTACATATTTGGGCTAGTGACTGCTGACCCGTGGAGCCTTGGGCCAGCCATCTCTCTTGGCCACTCTCAGGTTCTATGCTTGGGAGGTCTGGGTAATGCCCCCAAAGTGACATAGAGTGTTACAGGCTATGTTTGAGTCTGGGGTTCTCCAGTCTCCAGAATCAGATTGATAATAATACCTACAATGCCTGCTGTGTTCACTCCCAGGGCGGTTGGAAGGCTCAGGCTCAGCCGATGAGATGGGCTGAAGGGCTACAGGAGCTTAGAGCACTACAACCGGGTTAGCTGTTAGGAAGCCTTCATGCCCTCCCTGTACAAAGTCCAGCTACCATTACTGTTGTATTTGCATCAGACCTTCATTTTGTCAGTATAAGGTATTCCCAGGTGAGGAAAGTCCCTCTAGCAATGCAAATCAGCCCCTCTTCTGCAACTCAGTCTTAGAGATTTGTCTGGATACCCAGGTGGTAAGAGACTTAGTGGAGTCACACAGTGTGTGGAAGGCAGGATTTGCACCCAGGCCCTCCTTACTCTGAAGTCAGTTGCTTAACTACTACTCTATGTGACTTCTCTACTATTATCTCCTTTCCTTGTCAGCAGTTCCTCCGTATTTGTTTGAAGGACCTTTTAACTAGCATGAACTGACTCCTCCTGGGCAGGTGAATGGTCTTGGGAACTTTGCACCAGGCTTCTAGTGCTCCTGCTCCTCTCATTGTAACACACCAGTGATTGGAAGGACCAGGTGTGCTCAGTTCAACCCAAAGTATCTGCTTGTCTCTCTAGCAGGACTCGAACCCAGATCTTCTTGACTTTGCTGCCAATCCTCTACCCACAAGGCCACAGCTCTCTGTCTTCCTTTAAATGCACAAAGCATACCGACAATTCTTTAGCATGAAGTAATGCATAGAGAACTAGCCATGGAATCGGGAAGGCATGGATCAGATTCCCCCTCTGACACCTACCAGGCATGTGACCCTCTCTGTGAGTGCCCTGGCAATTCTCTCAGTTGCAGGGAAGGTGCCAACCAGCATTAGTAGAGGGAGTTACCTCACCTGGCAGTTTCCTGTGACAAAGAAAAGACAGGTTCTCCCCCTCTCTCCTGGGCTATGGATCTCATAGGCTCATAGTGGTAGGGTTGGAAGGGGCTTTGGTATGTCCAACTCCTTTTTACAGAAGAGGAAACAGAGGCACAGAGAAGTTATGCCTGAGGTCACCAAGAAAGGCCTTTTCAACATGAACTTTCTATCAAGATGCGTTTCAGTGCCAACTCTCTAGAACCTTTAGAATGTGTGCTGCTACAGAGATTGAGTTTGGGTGATAATGGAAGGTTAGTCAGAAGTCCCAACCTCTGTTTCAAAAACATAAACCATTTGGTGAAGAGAACAAAAATAAGGACAACAAGAAAGGCCCAGACCATGGAGCTGCGGCTGTAACAAGGGGGATAGGTCCCAAACAGGCGTCCCCTGCCTTTCTTTGCTGTGGAGGGGGAGAACTATGGGTGTGGATCACGTGTACATATACTGCCAGATGCAATTGTTGTGTGATTCGCTAGTTAGTTTTGCTAAGCTGTTTTTTTTTTTTCTCTTGTTTTAGGGGACAATTGTCAGGAAGAGGGAGGATATCAATAACTTTTTTTAATCTTGAAAGCCAAACAAAACATATTTATAACCTGTGGACGTAGAAATCTTCCCACTGTCCCACCTCCTGCCTATCTGCACAGCTCAGCCCGGGAGTTATCTGCTTAGCAGTGGAGAATTACATGGAACGAAGCTTAAGAGATCACCAGGAGAGGGCGGAGGTAGAAGAATCCAGGACAGACCTTTGTATTAAATCTCATGCCCTTTGTGCCAAAGCAGGTCCCTCAGATAGTTCACTTCCAGTTTGAACAGCACTGGATCTCTGCTTTCCAAGCCCACAGGAGAACAGAATCTGCTCATGGGCAGAGATGGGCAGGGATCTACAGCCACACACACTCAAAGCTGTGACGAGTGGCTGCCAAAGGCTAGAGAAGAGAGGACTCGAGGCAGGGGCGAGGGAGGGCACAGGAACTACCCTCAGGGATTTTCAGGGCTGTGGTGGGGAGGGCTCCAGAGGACCGAATTAAAATGGAAGAACAATGGAAGAAAATGACAGACGTCAAGCTCCTTGGGATGACCACAAAAACCTTGCTGGAGATTTGAGCTACTCAGAAGTGCTCCCAGAAGGGAGGCGCCCCTGCCTCACTGGGGTGCTGGTAGAAGTTGGCTGACTACTTCTCAGGAGGTGACATTACGCAGGTGCCTTTCCTTTAAGGCTGAGACTGGAGATCACAGAACCCCCTTCTAACTCTCAAAGTGTATGATTCTGGGATTTCGTGACTACAAAAGGAAAAACAGGGGGGAAAAAAAACTATTAAAAGCAGACAAGAGAAGTCAAAAACCACAGTCCTCTGGGGGCAATTCAACATGGAGGCCAAGAGACATGTGCTTCTCAACAGACCCTGAAGGCACCACTGTCTCACAGAAAAAGACGGGCCATGATTGATGCTTTTGACCAAGAATCTGAGATTTGGGGGGAACCTCTAGGCTATTTAGGCCTCACTTTTATCTCTTCTGCCATATACCTCATCCAACCCTTGGCCAAACCCTTTCCAAGAAAGAGAGGAGGCAACCCGTACCACTAGGAGACACTTTTCATTGGTCAGAAACTTTTTCATTGACATCAAGCCTCAATTTCTCTTTGTCACTTCCACCAGCACTCCTGATTCTGACCTCTGAGTCAAGTAGAACAAGGTTATCCCTCACCCATTTGAGGGTTCATTCTATTGAGGACTACAGTTTTTTCTGGGGCAGGTAAACTTTTTGGGTTTATAGACCCCCATGAAATTATAAATTATGTGGAAATACAATTACCAAGGCATTATTTATTAATTTATTTATTTGTGTTTTGGAGGGGGGAAGGTAGGGCAATTGGGGTTAAGTGACTTGCCCAAGGTCACACAGCTAGTTTTTTGTGGTAAGTGTCTGAGGCTAGATTTGAATTCAGGTCTTCCTGACTCCAGGAATGGTGCTCTATTCATTGTGTCACCTAGCTGCCCCACCAAGGCATTTAAAAAAAAAGAAGTTTGGAGTCTCCAGGTGAAGAACCCCACCGTAGAAGAAGACTTCCAACATAGTGATGGCCCTCTGTAAGGGTTCCACAGGCCATAGAGGAGGAGGTGCTAACGGTGTAGCATCCACACTGATGGAAGGGGACAGTGTCCATATCCATGAGAAAGACACAGTGAAGGACTTGGGCCATGATGGAATTAACTTGATTATAATTATGATCCAAGAGTAGCATGAAATAGCTCATGAGGCATGACTGGAAAAAAGAAGGTAGGCTGATTGTCTCACTTGAGAGAGAAATAATAGAAGAATGAAAGTGCCTGGAAGTCTCCCAAGACACTAAGAGAATCAGAATGAGGGGGGCTCCAGTATGTTGGGGGGGGTGTCGGGAGAGGATTCATGGGTGAGGGCTGCCATCTATAGCACATGGAGAAGACCAAGTCTTCATTGAAGTATTGAAATGTGGTTAGGTTTTGGTAGTCTAGTTGTAACATCTCTAACTAGAGTTCTTCCTTTTTAAGAACAGGTATGGTAGGAAATGAAAGTTTAAAAAAAATGATTAGGAGCCAGCCAAGCAGCTCCCACACAATGAGTCTGTGAACTCCTATGCAAAATTCTCCCTCCAATGGTTCAGGGGGTCTGCCCTGCTTAGCCTGGGCAGCTGCTCTCCAGGCACCCCGAAAACATCCTCTGCAGGGGCTCCTTCCTTCTTTGTTACAGAGCACCCCCAGCTGGGAGGTTCCTCTGCTTTTCATCTGGGTGAATCACAATACGCCGTTTTGGCAGCACAAATACTGGGAAGAGATTTGGCATCAGAAGACTTAGGGTCCAGTTCACTACCTGATACTGGTGTGAACTGGGAAAAGTCCCTTCCCTCTCTGGGCCTCATCTCCCTCATCTATAAAATGAAAGGGTTGGCTCAGACCATCCTTTCAGTATAGAATGGATGAGCCTATTGACCATGTGACGTTGGGCAAGTCACTTTTCCTCCCTGGTCTCTGTAAAATGACAGATGGTATCTGAGATCTCTTCCAGGTTTGAAGCTTCTGGAATCAGTGACGACTCTACCTGCCCCCATGAAGCATCAGCCCAGGACACCCACTGCTTATCCCCATACTAATTAATTCCTGCTCAAAGCTATTTTCCTTAGCCTTTCCACTTGGTCTCGACTCAGAAATGCCATGATAGGAACGGGTCATCCAAAGCAGGCACAGAATGAGCAGAGGCTGGCAGAAATGGAGAAGCGATCACAAGAGAGGTGGGCAAGGGGACTCGAGGCTTAGTGGGAGGCTGGATTCTCAAAGACGCTGCCGTAAAGATGCTGCTGGAGGCCCTAGGGGATGAGCTGCATGGTAAAGGCAGAGAGCCTGGGCCAGTGGCCTCAGAAAATGGGAAGAGAAACAGGGCAGACACAGAGGGAATTCAGGCCACTAGTCACTCCATGAATGAGAGAGCCACTGGCACTGCCTGCCTGGAGAATCCAATAGCAAGGCAGAGTTCTGTTACAGAAAACAAGGTTTCTGGTGGATGCTGAGGAACAGCCTCGAAACTGGTCCTTGTGTGGATCAGTCTTGTGGAGACAGGGCACACCCAACGTCCCTCCCTACAAGGTGGGGCTTGGCTGATGAGCAATGAGAGAGCCCTTCCTTGGAAGTGAAATCCATTCTCTGTGACTTTCCAGGGTAAGACCAGTCTCATTTGGGCTGAGGCAGGGGAGTAAGAACGTGGAGGAGTAAACAAAACAACCAGCCCCCCTCCAACCCCTCTCTAGTCTCCCCCTCCCCCAGCCAGCCCATGAGCTACACCAAGAGCTTCCCAAACTGCACACACCACAGAGATGAGGGAAGGACAGGACTGAGATGAGAGACTGCTTTTTCCTGTTCTGGGGTAAATTTCCAGGCTATTGTGTGGGGAATAAGGCAGGAAGCTCTCATGGACAGTATCTGGGCTTGCATATCTAATTCCCAGCAAAGTGGGGACCTCCAAA
>CM053582.1:572025535-572055575 GCA_028627135.1 Pseudochirops cupreus
GCTCACCCCCCCCACAACCACACACACAGTCACACCCACACCTACATTCACCCACACTCACACACACACACACTTGCACACACACACACACACACACACACACTCACACACATTCACACCCACATCTACACACACCCACATCCCCCCACTCACACCCACACAGACATTCACACCCAGTCACACTCACACCCACATCTACACACCCACACCCACACACCCAAACACAACCCCCCAACACACACACACACACACACACACACACACACACACACGTCTGTTCCTAAGGGCTGGAAGTTTTTTTTAAAGCTGCCTACAAAGCCATCTGCAAGACAATGAGCCTGCAGTCATTCAAGGTATGTAAAGCAGCCCTCCCATCTCCCAGCTCTGGAAGCTCAGGCCTTTTTATCCCGACTCAGATCCAATTGTGCAAACAAAAAGAAAAGAAGGTCAGATCAGTCTCGAAGATGGGGGTTGAGTCTTCCCAAGAGGTGAGTGGGGAAGGCCCGAGTGCTCTGGGAGAAAAGACAATGGATTCGTTCCTTTAACACCAAATCCTGTGAGACCTTGGGCAAGTCATTACCTCTCTGGGCCCGTTTCCTCAGTTGTCAAAGGAGGGAGTCAGACCAGCGGACCTCTCTTCCGGGCTCTCGCAGTCCTAAGCCCATGATCCCACATCTGACCTTTGACATGCCATGTTCTCTCCTGGAGCCCCTCTAAAACGATGAGGGGCTGACAAGGACTCAGGCAAAGGAATTTCCACACTGGGACTTCTCAGAGCCCTGTAGAGATGCTCCCGGTGGGATAAGACTCTCTGTCACAGGCTTCCTCCCTCCATAGGTCGCTCACTGTACGTACATATATATACATACATGTGCATGCAAACATACACACACAAAACACACATATAAATAAATTGTTCACCTACATATGTTATACGTGTGTGTTGTTGTCTGATCCTTTTCCGATTGTGTCTGACTCTGCACCGCCCCATTGGGGATTTTCTTAGAAAAGATGCTGGAGCAGGTCGCTTTTTTCTTCTCCAGTTCATTTTATAGAAGGGGAAACTAAGGCAGACAGGGTTAGGTGACTTGGCCAGGGTCACACAGCTAGTCAGTCTGAGGCCAGATTTGAACTCAGGCAGATGAGTCTTCCTGACTCCAGGCCCGGCACCCCATTCACTGTGCTATCTATCCATGTATCTCTGTACGTTCGCATGTATCTATCTGTCTATCCATCTATGTATGTATACATGTGTATGTGTATATGCATGTATACATATACATGTCTATACTTCTATATGTGTGTGTGTGTGTGTGTGTGTGTGTGTGTATCTTCTCACATGCTGGCTGTCCTTCCCTCTGTGCCTGTGGTCTCCACGTTAGAGCACACCCTCCTTTCCAAGACCAATGACCCCATTCCTTGTTCTTGTGGCCCAGAGCTTAGCCCAGTGCTAGGTACACAGTAGGCACTTATTCAGTGCTTTCTGATGGGCTGCTCTTGGGCTCTGTGGATAGCCCAGTTCTTTGGGAGACTGTGGTTCTTCTGCCTGGTTTCCCTCGGTGTCCAGCCTGGGTGACAGTGAACACGAAGGAGTGAGTATTCTCCGGGCCCTGGGATAAGTAAAAACCCAGGCCACGAAGAAGACCTGCATGCATTTTTCCTTTGTTTCCACAGAGAAATAGACAAACTAGAGTGTGAGACGAGCTCCAGCCCCCAGCCGTTTCTGCCTTTGGGAAGCCTGGGGATCCAATGGAATTTCCATTCTCTTTGGCATGCATTTAATGCTTTTGATTCTATTAAATCTAGTTGAATTAACCTGCCTGGAACACTGACTGACAGCCGCTCTGGAGGGGAGGTGGTGGCCTGAGCCTGAAGAATGACTGATTTACGTTGCCTTCCTAATCCCAATGCCAATCCAATCAGCTTTCCCTTCTGAGATGCTCGCATGCCTTCAATGGCGGTGATGGAAACAGCATCTGGGCTCCTAAAGGCTTTTTCTTCTTTCTTGAGGTTCTTTAATCCTCAAGAATGTCCCCTGGCTTTCTTCTGGCCATAGCCAGTGGCCCCGTGAATCACCGGATGGGGAGATTCTTCTTTCATCTCTCTTCTGTCCTGCAGTCATCTTCATTGCTATTCTCAAGCCCACCTTGACGTGCGGCCCCTCTGAGCAGGGCGTCCCCACCTGTCGACCCTAGCCTTGTCTCTTCTTTCTCCCCTAGTCTCCACGACTCCACTTCACCCTTGCCTGGAGGACCGGCTGCTTCTTCCTGTTCAGAGTGATCCCCTCTCTCCTCTTCCAGGAAAGCTGCGCATGTTATTTACTTAGCTCCAAGTGTCCAGTGGCCCTTCTCCTCCTCCCCCCCATCCAGCCTCTTGGAACTGGCCAGAATCCTTCCCAGATTCTTCAGACCCTGTTCATTCTTGCTTGTGTATTGCAACCCTTCTGGATCTCGTTGAGGAGGAACATCCCATTTTCCCTGGTAATCAGGAGAACACAGAGTCATTCCTGGCAAGCCTTTGCCACCCCAGCTAAAAGGTAGTTCAGCTTGCTCCTTGGTCATGGTGTAGAGATGGGAGATTCCTGCAAATGTTTCCTCCTTCTTGCCTCTCACTAGAAACTCTCTCCCTGGTCAGTCCTTTAACCTTCTTGGTAGTAGCCCCTGTGGCCAGCTTCCCTAGAGAAGGCTGTGCTGGTAAATGGGTCTACTTTCATTCAATTAAGCAAGTATCTCTAAAGTACCTGTTATATTCCAGGCACAATGCCAGGTACTGAGACACAGAGATGGAAAGAAAGCAGACTCCACCCCACGGAAACCCACATTCTGTTGAGGGGCTACAGCCAGTGGATAAATAAAGATAAACATAATGGAGATACACATGAATAACGAAGAATTCCAAGAGCCAGAGAGCACTCATGTTGGGAAAGGGGGGTACTGAAGAGCAGCCTTGAAACACAGGTTAGAAAGATAGGACATCATTTCATGATGTTCTTCCTGCTGAAGCTTCTGCAGCAAACAGGACTTTAGCGGGAAGAGAAGAGAACATTATGGGGAAAAACAAGACAAAACAAGACAAAACGAAAGACTGGAGAGTGGAAAAGGGCCATGATGATCAATGCTCTCTAAAGACACTATGGCTCCATAGGCCTCATCACCTTGGCTGTTTCCATTCTTTCTACAGAACCAAGTAAGATACACCCGGATTTCCTGACCAGGCGCCGGATGGCTCACCCCTGAGCCACCTAGGAAGGTGGGTATGGCTCAGGATTCTAGCTCTAAGGGACCTTCACAATCACCTTTTCCAGGCTTCTCATTTTGCCTCTGACAGTGAGACATGGAGGAATGTCCCTCAGCCAGTTAGAAGAGCAGGAATGTGAACTTCGGGCTTTCAACTCAACATCCAATGCCCTTAGCCATTATACCAGATTTCTTGCAATAATGTCGAGCACCTCAAGCCTTTCAGTCTGAACCTGCTGACTTTTATGCTTAGCATTATTGGGTTTCCACTGACCCTTTGGGCAGCTGGGCTCATCCTGGGCTCATTCTGGATTTAGCTCTGCACTATACAGTCTCCGCTTGGAGAGATAGCATGGTAGGGTGCAAGCAGGATGAATGTAGCATCCAAGGGGCTGGATTCAGATCCTGACTTGGCTAAAAATAATGATGACAACAACACTTAGCAATTAGATAGTGCTTTAAGGTTGATAAAACTCTTTACAAACAGTATCTCATTTGGTCCTCACAATAACCCTGTGAAGTAGGCGTTGTTATCATTGTCCCATTTTACAGCTGAGGGAACTGAGGCAGGATTTCTGTGACTTGCCCAGGGTCACATCACTAATACTTGCCTGAGGTTATATTTGAGCCCAGGTCTTCCTGACTCCAGATCCAGCCCTCTATCTGTCTATCTCCCCCACCTACCACCTACTCACTGCCGGTGTGAGTTTCCTTATCTGTAGATGAAGGGGCTGGCCTGGGTGACCGACAAGACTGCTTCAAGTTCAAAATTCTGTTTCAAATGCTTCTGGCTTCAGGTGGGTGAAGATTTATCCCCTTGTTCTGCCTCAGTGACATTCCTAGACCAGTGCTCCCTTATACAGTATTTAGTTCAGTGATTCCTGGGCACTGACCTGGGCCACCAGCCCTGAGGCTAACCAGAGTCCAGCTCTGACTCTGCCTTCTGTCTATGGCCGGCCACCTGGAGCACAGGACTGCTAAACCAGGAAAGCATTGTCCTGCCCTTCACATCCCAACAAAATGGCGGGCACTGGTGAAACCGAGGAATCTGCCATTCTGGGCTCTCTTCTTCTGTGGCTGTGCCAGCTGGGGCACAGTCATGACCTTGCTTGAACTTAATAGGAAGAGAGTTGTTCCCACTGCTTTGCCTTGGTAATGCTACATTTTAAGACCAAACCCCACCCTCAGTTATATATGACACAAGGAACAAGTCTGTTGGGGTAGAGACCATTGTCTTGGGCTGATGTTTCCCCAAGGACTGCCAGGATCCAGACATTTCTGGGTGATTTCAGGCCAGGGCAGTGGAGATTATAAATGAAGGAGGAAGCAAGTGTTACCCCAAGGCAAAGAGAGGAAGGAATAAAAGAACAAAGGGCATAGAAGGGATAGAAGCAAAGGCCTAATGTGACTGCATCCAGGACCACGGCCCCTTTGCTGGTCCTGGGCCTGGGTGGGCAGCACGTTCAGCCGTGATAATCATCAGAGCTGCCTTCCTGAGCCAAGGAAGCAGGGAGATGTGTGCTTCATCTTTCTATGGCCATCCGAGCTACACGTGATTTGTTACTACTGATGGCAGTTTTTGGTTTTTTTTGTCTTTTGTTTGTAATACAAGTTGCTGCCAGCAGATGAGGCAAAAATGAGCCACAAAAATATCGGGGAGTCATAGGGACTCCACTGGTTTCTCTGTGTGTGGGATAGGGATGAAGGTGGATGTTCTAATAATTGCCTCTACCTGGAGCATTTCCAGCAAGAAAGCAGAAAAGGAAACGGGGATTGTTAGTGATTAGAGCACAAGTCAGGTGTGTATTTTAGCAGAGTATTTCTCTTGATGTTCAAGTTTTCTCCTCAGGGATTTGATTAAGTTTTGGGGATGACTGGGGCTCAGTAAGTTAACTTAAACTTTGATACCTCTGTCTGGCCTTTAAAGGGAAAAAAACAAAAACCCATGACTTCTTTCAGTTGATGAGTGCTGAAGGTCTGCACTCCGAGAACCCAGGTCAGTCCCATATTTAGCAAAGAGTCATTTCACTGACAAGTGCTGAAAAAGCCCAAACACATTGGATGGTGTGTGTGGCCCTGCAAGATGCAGCCTCTGTTCTCTAGGACAGAGAAACTTGGAAGGGCAGTGACCCCACCTCCCCTCCTCACTGCTCCCCCCAACACCTCTAATAGTTCACTGTTTGGTGGCCCGATGGAGTCCCACAAAGAACTAAAATTCAATTACAGACAAAAGCAGACGGCAACTCTCTTGGTCTCAGAGTTCTGTCACGGCTCCTCTGGCCCAGGGCAGAGCTGCCCCTTCTTTGCGAGGACTGCCTTGGGCCCTGAGAAGTGAAGGCCTTGCCCACAGTCACTGAGTGGCAAAAGCTGACCTTAAACCCAGACTTCCTGCTCATTCTCAGCAATCTCACCACCAGCTCTTTCTGCCTCTCACTTACTATATTTCCAGATTTCTCTGCACTTGCAGGTCTGCAACTGATTGGAAAGTTACTCATGAGAAACTTGGAATTTCCGACCCTGGGGCCCCAAGTGTGATTGATCTCATTGGATCCTTACGAAGACCCAGGGAGGCAGGTGTCATTATTAACCACAAGTCACAGCAAAGGAAAACAGAAGTGAAGGGATTTGTCCAGCGAGTGTTTGAGGCCACATTTGAACCCAGGTTTTCCTACCTCGAGGGTCCCCTACCAATTGTCCCCTAGGAAGCACTGGGGGATCTGGCCAGGTTCAGCCAATGCTTCAGTGGAAGGAAAATCCTAGATTTAGAGCTAGAAGAGGCATTGGAGGGCTTCGAGAACAGCTCCCTCATTTTACAGATAAAATACTGAGTCACAAGGCAATGAGGTCATTGGCCAAGGCCCCATAGAAGTGGAGTCCTTCGTATTCTGAACCTGCCCACTGGGCAGGCAGCCTGTCCTTCTGGCTTTTGGACAGACTCTCCAGCTGCCTCACGGGGAGGGAGCACTCTCTTGCTCCTTCCCTCACACCTCAAAACCAGCACAAGATGTTTGAGCCACTTGGAGCTAACCCGCCACGACACTCCCACATCCGCTGTCTCTCCCATTAGAATGCAAGCTCCTCGAGAGCAGGGACTGCTTCATTCTTTATTCTTGTACCCCCAAAGCCTTGCAGTACCTGGCATACAGTAGGCGCTTCATGAATGCTTGTGGACAGATCTTTTCCTTCTGTCCACAGAGTATGTATTTTCTTCCCTTCCCTATCTTTTCTTCTTCTCTTCCTTCCCTCCTAATAACAATGGTAAGAATAAGTACAGCAGTGTTTAGATGAGCTTTAAGGCTCACAAAGCAGTTTTCATCTGTTAATCGATCCACCAGTGTCTGTAATCTGTGACCAGAGGCCAGGCACAGTGCTAGGCACAGGGGACAGGCAGCAAGAGTGGAAGTGTCTCCACTGGCAAGGGGCTTACCTGCCAATGGGGGAGGCCGTGAGGACCCGTGTGTCCCCACTCCGAAGCTATTCAACCTGAATAACAAAGCAGCTGGGACCAGACTAGGCTTCCTGCCTAAAAACTCCGTCTTAAAGAGAGAGCAGGACTCGTTATACAGAGGCAAGGAGGGAGGGCATTCCAGACGCAGGCCAGTGGAGATGAAAGATGGGGCAGCATGTGTGAGGCACAGAGAGGACAGCCTGGCTACATCACCGAGGGCACGCTTTGAATGCCGGGAGAGGGAGAGAGCCCACAATGTGACGGGTACAACATAAACAGCTGAGATGATATTTCGCCTCCTGTCACCCTTTGCTGAGGATTAAGAGAATCAGATCTGATCAGATCTATATTTGGTGACAGTGTGGAGTCTGCAGCACACCATGAGACACCTACCAGAGGATTTCCCCCAACTAGTCTGTGGATTAATCTGAGACCAAGGAGATGTGGAGAAGACTACACTGAAGGGTCTATCAGTCAGTGATGGGAATATCAAAGATGCTGATAGTGACACCTCCTTGGGACAGACGTTGAGCAACCCAAGGACTGGGGGGAGAATGGAGCAGAAGAAACATGGCATCCTGCACAAGTGCTCCAGAGGGGCAGAGAGAGAATTCTCCAGTTTCAGGATGCCACTCTATGGGCTGTGGGGCTGAAGAAGCTTGGCCAAGGGCATCCACAGGTGGGAGCGAGTTAGTGACCAGGCAAAAGCCATTGGGAAAAAAGTTAGTGCTTTTCTGGCACAGACAAAAGCAAAGATGTGGTCATATAGCGAGATAAAGGAAAGTCTCAACTCCACCAGTACCAGATGTGGGAGACAGGGCTAGACAACAGCTGGTAGACCCAATCCATTGACCAGGCAAACATTCCACAGGGGTCTGCTCTGTGCCTGCCCTGTGCTACATGCTGGAGATATACCGGCAACAAGGGGAAAGAGTCTCTGCCCTCGGAGAGCTTCCATTCTCCATCTCCTGGTCCAGTAGTTTTCACCCTTCCCCAGAGAAATGTTAGAGCCCAGATCTTTCTGCATGCTTGGTCTTCAGGAATAGGTGGGAATGGGGAGGGAGGAGGATCTCTGAGTTGTATTAGGTCCTAGTGATCCAAAGGTAGATATAACACAGAGTTCTTATGGAACTATCTCATATAAATATCTTACAGAACATGGACAAAATCCATACAAAGTAATTTGGGGGGACAGACAGTAGCAGGTATGAGGGAGGTGACATGAGAGACTAGTCAGCTCTCTGAAAATGATCTGGGGGTATTAGAGTCCAGAAGGTAGCAGATGAGATCCAAGGCTCCATTCAGAGCCGATGCCTCCCAGGGGAAGAGAGGGGCTAGTTGTGGTGACTTTGCCGTCACTGATCCACACTGGAAGTAACATGTTCACTTCTGGTCGCCACATTTTAGGAAACTCCCAAAAGGAAAGTGACCACTATAGGGAAGGGTCCTACATTTGGACCACGTATAAACGGCATAAAGGATGAAGAAGTTCATCCTGGCGAAGAACCAGAGGGGATGTACTAGCTGCATTTAAGATTTTGAAAGCCTGTCACCCTGAAGAGAAATCAGACTTGTTTGGCCACAGGAGAGGATGAGGGTCACGGGGTGGGGAGGGGAAACCAGAAGGAATTGACTGAACCTTCAGAGGCTGATTTTGACTTGGTAGAAGTCAAAATTTCTTAATTAGACCTGTTTCAAAGTGGAAGGGACTTATCTCGGGAGGTAGTGGGCTCCATCCTCCTCAAAGATTTTAAAGAGGTTAATCGCTACTTGTCTCTGGAATTTTAGAGGGCACTTTTTTCCTGGCATAAGTTTGACTTGATGGTTGGGAAGGACTATCAAAATATACTGAACCCAAAGAGAAGCTGAGCTCAAAACCCAGCTCTGGATTCGCCATTTATGTGACTGTGGGCACCTCCCTCTGTGCCCAGAAACTGTGGGAAAATCAGAGAGTTGGATGGGATGATAATAAAGGCCCTTCCAGATCTAAATGCAGTGAGCTAAATTTTCCCCACAAAGGCTCTAACTGAACAAATGGCTAAGTTATCAAGGTGGGACTCCACATTACCTTGTCTAGGCAAGGTAGATACGGGTCCCTGTTGGAGGCTGGGACCTGGAAGGCAAGGCAAAGCAAGAAGCATTGATCAGGTGCCTCCCTTGTGCTAGGCACTGTGCTGAGCACCAGGGTTACAAAGAAAGACAGAGACAATTCCTGAGCTCATGAAGCTTACAGTCTATGGGGGAAATAATATGCAAGCAACCATCTACTCGCAAGACAGAGACAGAATAAGATGGAGGTGAGCTCAGAGGGAAAGCTTCAGGTGGGATATTAGCTAGGACTTAAAAGAAGGGAGTGAAGCCAGGAGGGAAGGCGGCAGAAGGAGGCATTGCAGACATGGCGGAGAGCTGCTGAAAATGTGCCAGGGCAGGATAGGGACGGACATCCTCACTAGCTCACAGAGCGTGGAGAGGGAAATAAGAAGACTGGAAAGAGAGAAAGGTGGCTATATGGGACCTTAGGAGCCACAAAGAGGGATTTGTATTTGCTCCTGAAGGCAACAGGGAGCCTCTGGAGCTTATGGGGGGTGGGGGGGGGGAACGGGTGTGACATGGTCAGACCTGTGTTTTAAGAGAATAACCTTAGTGGTCGAATAGAAGATGCATGGGACTGGAGCGAGATCTGAGGCAGGTAGACTCGCCAGCAGGTGTGAGGGGAGGTGAGGGTCTGCAGCAGGGTGGGGGCAGCATCAAAGGACCCAACGGGCATATTGAAGACATGTTACAAGGTAGAATTGTCAGGACTTGAGAAAAGATGTCAGGAAGAGAACCACTAGGACTTGGCAGCTGATTGGCTTGTGGGGGGATGAAAGGGGAGTGGGCTGGTGTTCCCATCAGTGAGGCTGGGAGGATGCCCTGCTGTGAGGAGGGCCTGGCCAGGGCATGCACTGAACCTTGGCAGTGCACTGAGGCAGTAAGGCATCATGGAAAGGGCCCTAAGCTCAGAATCATTGGACCTGAGTTCAGGCCTGACCCTTTCTTCCTCCCCAGTATGACATTGGATGAGCCAGGTCCCCTGCCCCCACAGGCCTCAGTTTCCTCATCTCAAAGGTGAGATGATCTCTGAGGTCCCTCCTAGCTCTGCAAGGCTGCTTTCTGACCCTTTTAAGAGCACCCTTTCTGCTGCCAGCAGAAGCCCCACTGTGTTTGCACCTACTTCCTTTGGCAATGATTCATATGAATCTCTCATGTGATGGGTAAAGGTTTTGCTTTCTAATTTGAAAAAAAAAATATAAAGAAAGAAAGAGTGAGAGAGAATCCTCAGTAAGGCTTCTTCTTTTGCTCTGAATAGCCATTCATTTTTACCATTTTGGAAGGAGATAAAAGCAAGGGCTGGTGCTTTCCCCAGGCCTTTCACGGCTCTGAATACCTCAATCAAGTTTCCTCCGAAGCTTTTCTGTGCAAGGGAAATTGGCCTGGGCTCCAGTAGTAAAGCCCAACTGTACCTCAAACCTCTGCCTTTCCTGGCTTGGATGTTTTTAAAGTGGTTTTCTGTTCAGGAGGCAGAGAAGCCCAGGGCCTTTTAAAAACAAGCTGGTCCGGGCAGCTGGTGCTTCTGTTGAATTGATGCCTCTTGGTTTGTCAAATTAACATGGTCTCAAGACATATGTATGTACAGGTATATATTTTTAAAGGCTGTTGTTGTACAATAGCAAAAAACAAACCAAAAAAACCCAAAACAAAACCTTATGCACAAGGAACTATTCCCAGAGCCACCCGAGAAGCACTGGCTTCTCAGCATCATTGCCAAGCAAAGCTGAGAAGACAGAATGGAAGCCCAGAGGCAGGGCCCTCGCTGGACAAGCCCTCAGAGCCCACCCACACTTTACACGTGAGAGAAATGAGGGAGGCCCAGAAACAGCAGTGACTTGCCCGAGGTTACATAGGAACAAAGTATCTGAGGCATGATTCGAATCCACCGTTAGCACCATCACGATCCACACGTGAGGAAGGCGACCTTCACAATGTATCTCCCCAAAGCAAGCAGCACAAACTTGTCTCTTTTTATAGATGAAGAAACGGAGTCTGAGAAGGTGAAAGAAGGTTAGAAAGGAAATTGAGGTAGGAATGCCTCTTTTTCCCAACATGCACTTGAGGAGCTGCCCAAGCCTCTGGAGGGAAGGACTTGGAGCTAGAAGGGATGAGCTCTTTGCTTATTAGGCATAGAGCATGTTCAAGGCTCTGGGGCACAGACACAGGGACAAGAGCCAGAGCCCCTGACAGAGGAAGGGATGTGCACAGAAGGAAATACAGAGTCATACAACAGTATTTCAAGGATGGTGTGCTAAGAACTGGGGAGAATCCAGAAACCTGCTGTGGGAAGGACCACTGGAGAGCTACAGGGGAGGAGCTGTGATGTTCCAAGTCTTGGTGTGGGGATGGAGTCCTCTCCACATACGCAGGACACTTGTGCAAAGTGATGGAGGTGGGAAACTGATTGCCTGGATAGGAACAACTGGCAGATAAGTTGACTGGAATAGAAAATGCATCAAATGAAGGGGAGGGGAGTGATCGTGTAGGGTTTAAAATTCTAGAGGAGCTTGTATTTTATACTTAGGACCATCTAGGGAACCATCAAAGGTCTGGTCCAAGCCTGTCATTCATTTATCTGTGGTCCTCTGGGTGGTAAACCATATAGCTCAGACTGAAATGAACTTAAGAGTCCTGCGTTCCTTCCACATAGCCCTGTCAGGACCGTTGAGGCAGCCACCAGAAGCCTCCCTGTGTGTGGAATGTGGCAGGGCCACTTGGTCCCATGTGCAAACAGGCTGCTGCCAAGGTCAGGCAGTCAGCTGATGAGCGCATGGGGTCCAAATCCAATCATTGCCCGGGGTCTGCAATATGATTTTTTGACTCCATACAAACTCATTTCTCTCATTAAAACTAATAGGAGTCATGTGCCTGAGTTGAGATACATGTGACTTTCCAGATTTTTCCAAAAATAAAGCACAAAGAAGGAAAACATATGTTGTTTTTTTTCCTATTTAGAACTTAAAAAAAAAATGAAAAGCAGATACTCCACCCCCTGGATCTTGTTAAAAAGAATAAAGGGGTCTTCTCCTCAGTGTTGTAATAGCTGACAGTGTGATTATCCTCCTTCCCTCTCTCCTCTTCCCATTGAAGAGACGGAGATCTGAGGCCTTACTCAGGCCCACCCAGTAGGAGACCTCCTACCTTGTCAACAATCCACCTTGTGCAAAGAACCTTCTGCCTTCTCTTTGCCAGAAGAGAGGAAATTGGCTCATCGGAATTTTTCAAAGGTCTTTGATTCTCATTTAACTAAATAGCTGCCTTCCAGCAAAGTGAGTGGAGAGCCAGTTTCTGTTAAGAGAATCCCCACTTCCACGTGAGAATCACGGACAGGTTCTCCTGGGAAAAACATCGTTCTGAATGTAACAATCCCAAAGTTAAGAATGTGGAGACATTATAATGTCATTACGCCTACTAATATAGGTGTGTATAAATAATATAAGACCCTTCTACCTGTGAAATCACAAATGCGGGATGGACTGCCATACCTTGACAGTCACTCAATCTTAAAAGAATATAATGGACAAATGGGTGGCACAGTGGATATAGCACAGAGCCTGGAGTCAGGAAGACTCACCTTCCCAAGTTCAAATCCAGCCTCAGACACTTGCCAGCTGTGTGATCCTGGGCAAGTTATTTAACCTGTTTGTCTCAGTTTCCTCATCTGTAAAATGAGCTGGAGAAGGAAATGGCAAACCCCTCCAGTGTCTTCACCAAGAAAACCCCAAATGGGGTCACAGAGTCAGACACCACTGAAATGACTGAACAATAAAATTCTTGGAGTGGAAATGCTGGCCTTTATAGTTCCTCTGTGCTTAGCAGTTAATACCAGCTTGCCCTAGTGTCAATTAGATATGCAGATAGAGTTCAGCGTGCCAGGAACAAAGGTCAGTAAGTTCTTAGAACCTTCATATGGAGACCTGGTGAACATTCCATGTTTTGATGTATTGAGGACTCTATTCTAAATCAGGTTAATGAGAATTTATGAAGCATGTACTTACTTATCAGGTATTGTGCTAAACTTTGAAGATAAGATGGGCAAAACCAAACCAAAACCATCTCCTCTCAAAGAGATCACATCTTTCTAGGGGAAGACATTCAAACTACTGTGTACAATCTATATACAGGTTAAATTGGGGGTAGTCTCAGAGCGAAGACGGTAAGATAGAGGAAGACTAAGAAAAAGAAATTGTAGAAGGTGAAATATTAGCTGAGCATTGAAGGATGCCAGATAAGCCACGAGGCAGAGGTAAAGAGTGAGAAAATTCCAGGCTTGGGGCACAGTCAACAGAAATGGTTAGAGATGGGAGATGGAAGGTCATGCAAGAGACAGCAAGAAGACCAATGTCATTTGCAGAATAACACACCATGGAAAGGAGGGCTCTCCATCATTTCACACCAGAAGCATGAGAGCCACAGAATGCCATCCCATCCTACAAATGGTCTTGGAAGGAACAGTCTGGCTAGGGGCATACACTTCTTCGCTTTTGAATTCTGTCAAATACATTCTGCTAATTAAAAAAAGACCAGCATGTTCAATATATAGCTAGACCAGAGAAATATGTTGTCTAGAGGGACTTGAGTTCAGTTCAATTGAAATCAATTCAACAAATATTTATTGAGAGCATTTTATGTAGGTGCTGGTGATAAAAAGAGAAAAACCAAAAACCTGTCCTCAAGGAACTTTTGGTCTATCAGAAGAAATAGCTCATCAGCCAGTAAGTAAAGACAAAGCAATTTTAAGAAGAAAGTTTTGGCAAATGCAGAACTCAGTTAATGCCTCACAAAGGATGTGGCAGATGAGTTGTGTTTGGAAGGAATCCATGGGTTCTGTGATTTGTGACCTTTTTGAATGATAGATTTTTTCCTTTATAAAACAAGGGACTTAGACCGGATGACCTCTGAGGTACCTTTCTGTCTCTAAAAGCCCATTGTGCTATGATTTAGTGAGTTTAGAGTAACAAGGTCGGCAGAGGCTAGGACTGATTCAATGATGCCATCCCCTCCTGTCCCCGCAGCTTAGATGCCCCTCATTCACAGAATGTTCCACTTGGAGGCGACCCCAACAGGTCAACAAATGTCAAATGGTTTGACGGTCCCCAAGAAATATTATAAAAGGAAGCTGGGGATTCTTTGGGACAGAAGTGAGATGGGAGAGCAGTCTAGGCATGGAGACTATGCACAAAAGACATGTCCTCACTGCCTTCGATCTCAAGCCAATTGTCTCAGGGGATGGTGCAGACCAGTTTAATGAGCCATGCACAAGTGACAGCATCATCTCCTGGGGTCGTTAACTACAACCAGCTGCTGGGAATGTGTCTCAGAGCAGATGAGGAACATCACTGTATAGACTTCTTGGCTAGGGGAACCTCTAGCTGCTGGGGAAAGCGTTCCTGTGAAAAAGCAGGTAGGAATGGCAGATATTTGGTTTTCAGGGTCCTTAAGCTTAAAGCTCCTTGGTGTGGAATGGGGAGACAATGAGCCTGAATAATCTGTCATTTTGTTGTTCAGTCATTTTAGTCATTTTCAGTTTTTTTTTTGTGATCCCATTTTCTTGCCAGATCCTGGAGCGCTTTGCCCTTTCCTTCTCTGGTTCATTTTACAGACGAGGAAACTGAGGCAAATGGGGTGAAGTGACTTGCTCAGGTTCACACAATTAATGAGTGTCTGAGGTCACGTTTGAACTCAGGAAGTTGAGTCTTCTCAACTGCAGACCTGGCACTCCATCCACTATGCCACCTAGAGCATTAGGATCTATAATAACACATGATGTGTAGAGTCCAGAGCCAGTTTAGAGCTACCCGTCTGCCAGCTGAAGTCACATAAAAATCAATTCCTGTCCTCATGTTGTTGGGCATCTGGCTGGCATGTTCAGAACAAGGTAGTATCAGCTGGTCATTGCCAAGAGTTAAGTTAGGTGCGTTGCCTGTGAAGCAGGTGCATCCCCCAAAAGCAAGCATCTGCTCTATACATAGCACTGACTGCTCCCCTCCAGTACTCAGACACACACACACACACACACACACTCACACACACACACAGATACACAGACACACACACAGATGCACACATGCAGACACACACACACTCTCTGTCACACACACACACACACACACACACACACACACACTCTCGAACATGCCTTACGTTCAGGCTTTTCTACCCAGGAACAACCTCAGCTCAGTTACAGAGTCTCCAGTCGAGGGGCAGGCTCTGAGGCTCATGTTCTAATGAAAAGCCTGCCACATGTTCCACATCCTTTTTCATTCCTTTCCCCACAGATCACAGACCAAAGCCTTCGGTGCTGACCTCATCAAGAGGCTCAAGAAGAAAGGCAGACATTTCCCTTTGCATAAATTATTTCTGCTATGAAACAATCAGGGATCTTGAGTCTGATAAAATTTCGTCTACTAAGAGCTCATGCCGAGGGAAGTGATATGACCCTCTAAGACCAAGGGCCATTCCCCAAGTAAGGATGGGTCAAAGGATATGGAGAGACAGCTTTCAAAAGATGAAATGTGAATGATTAACCTGCATGAGAAAAAATGCCCCCAATCACCAGCAATGAGAAAAATGCAAATCACATCACTGGAGCTCCATCTCATGACCAGAAAATTGGCGAAAATGATAAAAATGCAAACAGCCAGTGCTAGTGGGGGCCGCATTGCTGCAGAATTGGTGAAGCTGTCAGTTAATTGGTCTAATCATTCTGGGCATCAGCTTCCGAATCTCTAAAAGGAAGGGGTTACATGAGACCATCCCTGAGGTCCTTTCATAACAACTGCAAACTGCTACTCAGGCTAGATTGTGCCAGAGAACTGTGCTAGGAGCTGGATCCAAAGGTTCCCTAAGCCATGATCCCTGCCCTCATGCAGCTCCCAGTCTAGTACGGGTAAGACACAAGCCCAAGATTCCATACCGAGGAAGAGTGGTGGAGTGGAAGGAGCCACTGGCTGTATGACCACTCTTGGCCCCTCTGAAACTGCTGGACAGGAATGCTAATAACCTGCAGTGTTTGGGCATCACAAGGTGATGGCAGGGATCATAGGGAAGTCTTTTCTTCGGCCCCAGAGGGCAGAACTTGGGACTGTGGGTAAAATGGGAAAGAGGCCCATCCAAGCTTGGTGATGAGAAAAGTCCCTAACAATCAGCACCATCCCAAAATGCAGTGCTCTGCACTTCCTCAGCAATTTAAATGCCTACTAAGTGCCCAGAATTGTGCTAGGCACTGGGGGACACAGACAGCTCTTTCCTTCAAAGAGTATACAGTCCACTGGGGGAAATAACACATATAAACTGAAGCTTATGAAAGGTACATACTGGGTTGTTTTGGTGGGGAAGCACCAGCATCTGGGAGTGGGCGAGACCAGGGAAAGGTTCCATTAGGATGTGGTACTTGAGCTGAGGTCTGAAGGAAAACAGGGGCTGAACTGAGAATGGGGCACAGGGAAGGCCTGGAGGCCAACCTGTACAAAGGCACAGAGCTGGTGGATAGAAGGTTGTGTGGGACAGCCAGAGGGTTAAAGTGACTGGATCGAAGAGTGGGGAAAGGCAGTGATGTGAGCAGTTACAAATGTAGGCTGGGGCCAGATTGAAGAGGGCTTTAAATACCAAGCAGAGGGGAGAGTAGTTGACCCTAGAGACAATGGGAAGCCATTGGAGTTGTGTGTGTGTGTGTGTGTGTGTGTGTGTGTGTGTGTGTGTGTGTGTGCAACGACACAGACAGACCTATATACTCTGAAAATACCATTTGGGCAGCAGGGTAAAGGACAGATTAAAGAGGGGGGGTGGGGAATCTGGAATTAGCAGAAGCAATTAAAGGGATATTGCAAGAGGAGAGCGGTGATGAGGGCCTGGGCTAGGATAATGGTCCCTGAGGTCTATACAGTACGGACCTGTCCATTCTCAGTAATTCTTCAATGTCCTTGCCTTTAATGCTTTATCAAAGCATTCAGAGATTTTCCCCACTACAGTCAGAACTCTCTCTTATAACAAATCAAAGGCAGTTAAATGCCTGGCACGCTCACTGACTTTGGCTGATGGCGCAGACAGTGTGTCACACCTGCAAGCACCACTGTGCTACCAGAGGATGGGAAAAGGTTTCATGAGCTATCTTCCATCAACCCAACTTTCCCCCAAAGGTCCCTCTAATACTATCTTATTCCTTCTTACAAATGACTGTGTGGGACAAAGTTACACAGAGTCTGAAGGTTCCCCTCCCCTGTAGTCCTTTATGAAGGACTGTTAGCCACCCAGGGTAAAAGCCATCCTTCAGTCACCAATCACCATTGATGGAAGGAGCTTAGTTTTCTAACATGTAGAACTACGACTGTGCCCACTTCTGCCCATTTCTTTCATTTTAACCATCCCTTGTGCTGCTTTATTTGGCTAGCGTGTGTAACTGAACCAGCCACCCTTAGCGGCAGTTATAACACACGAAACATTGACAAGTTGTAGGTAATTTGGGCAACATTACAAAGAGGAGCCAGCGTCTTAGGGAAGATGGACATTCCCATTTGTTTATACATGGGGAGGTTTGTCTGTGTTAGCGCTATTTAGAAAGGGCTAAAGGAGACACAGAAAATGATAAAACTTATTTAAAAGTATTTAAGTAAACATTTCAAAACTTTTCAGTATATTTTTTCTACACTGGGCTTTCAGCTCAATTTGATTTTGGCACCTGGAGGAGGTCAGAGATTACACACAAGCTATCGATCAGGTCTCTGGTTAAAAGGAGGAAAAGGAACCCAAATCAAGGGTCTTACAAACCATTTCCATCAATTAAATCTTTTTTCCACTTCTTTCCTACCACCTACCTTGTTCTTAGGAATCTTACATAGCAATACACTGTGGTTCCCTGGTGAAAAAGTGTTTCAGGTGGAAAATATGAAAAGCAGGCTGATGAGAGGGGTTTGAAGGGAGTCCAAAGTACCCGAGGACATAAGCCCTGAGCTTTGTTAGGTCATCAAAGGTGTGTCTGGTTCAGTTTCCCTGGGTGTCCGGGACACAGTGGAGCAACCCATGCAGAAAACAGACTTGAGCAGGCCAACACTCTGGCCCCCAGGGTCACAAGCAGATAAATAAAGGTTTTCCCCCAGATCTAAAATGCCTTCCCTCCTCATCTCTACTTCCTAGAATCCTCCTTCGAAGCTTAGCTCAGGTGCCACCGCTTATCTACATGTGGTCCTTCTTCACTTCCCAGATGAAATGCTCTCTCCCTCTTGAAATTGCTGTATATCACTTTGTACATTTTGGTACAAAGTTTTCTATCAAGGTACCTGTCATATCTCCCCAGTAAAATTTAAGCTCCTTGAGGGTAGGGCCAGTTTTCTTTCTCGTCTTTGTAACTCCAGCACTTAGGAGGAATTTGATAAATGCCTGTTGAAACCCTGAGATTCCACCTCACATCCTACAAACTGACAAAAATAACAAAGTTAGGAAGTCAGTGTGGGGCTATAGGAAGATAAGCACACTTGTACATTGTTGGTGGAGTTGTGAATTACTATAACCATTTCAGAATACAATTTGGAATTATGCAAATAAAGTGATTAAATGCCCACACTCTTAGATTTTACTATAAGGCTGATTCCCTAAGGAGGTCATTAATAAGAAGAAAGTCTTATATATATATATATATATACCAAAATACTTGTAGCAGCACTTTTTGTGACAGCAAAGGATTAGAAATAAAGTAGATGCCCCTCACTTGAGATATGGCTAAAGAAATTATGATACACTAGTATGATGGAATATTAGTTGCTATAAGAAATGACAAATATGATCAAACACATGGATGTAGAAGGACTTCCATGAATTGATGCAGAGTGGGATCAACAGAGAGCTAAGAAAGCAACATGTACAATGACTACAACAATGTAAGTGCAAAGAATTACTACAGAAAAATGACAAAATTGTGAAGAACAAGCCTCACTCCAAAGGAAAGATGAGATGACAGCCCCAGCCCATTCCAGCCCGCTGTACCCCTTTGGGAAGCCACAAGGGTGGCACATCACACACATGTTTTCATACTTTTTTGATGTGTTGATCAATGTAGCTGAATTTTTTTTTCTTTAAAAATATGACTTGTCATATGGGATGGCTCTCTAAAAGGGGGAAAGTAAGGTATACTGGGGCATTTCTTTATGATTAAAAGAACCCCAAAAGACATTAGTAAAAGTTTATTTAAAAAAACACAAAATTACTGATGAATAAGTTCATGAATCCCAACATATCTATTGATAGCTGAGTCACTGTCCATCTAAAGATAAGATTCCAGAATTGGGAAGGACCTCGGGGATCATCTAGCCCTGCCCCAACACTGGCCTCACACTGAGACTCAGGATAGCCAGGGTCTCACGGCTAGACAATGGCTCTCGTCTCAGACAGAAAGCATGAAGGCAATGACTCTGCACTCACAGGGGCCTGGCTTTAGAGCTGGGAGGGAGCCGAGCTCAGCACTCTACTCCTCTCTCGGTGGGATTCACAGGTGCAATGGAAAGGATTTTCATTTCCCTCTGGAATGAGGGCAGCTTCCATGGTGAAAGGGAACGTTTTCTTCCCTTAGTTCATACATATACAACCATGCAGGCTTGGCAGAGGTCCCTTCTCCATTTAGACAAGTCTCCCTTCTTTGTCATTGAGCAGTTTTGCTGAAGTCCACAGGCCAACTCCTTCATTTGGCAGATGTGGAAACTGAGGCCAAGGAAGCCTGAAGTGACTTCCCCAAGGTCACACATAAGATCCTAGAAGGAACCTCAGAGGTCACCTTGTTCAACCCTTTTTCTTAGAAATGAGCAAAATGATGCCTATGGAGGTTAAGGGACTTGGTCAAGGTCACACAGCTTGTAAATAACTAAGGAAGAATTTGCCAGGATTTTCCTCACTGATGAAACGTCAGGCATGTCCCCTCTCTGCTTACATGGTAATAAATTAATTAAAATGTGAACAGATAATAAACATGGTAGCTTGTATTCGTGTTTAAGGTTAAATTTCTAATAAAACTGTTTTAAAAATTAGTCTAAGCAAATGGAATAGGAAATTATTTTTTTTATATAATAAGGAAACATCTTAAGGCTGAACCTTCATGTTTATCAACGTGCCCATCCTTTGCTAAGGGCATTTGAGGTTGGATTGTGCTCATTTCTCAAGATTCTTCATCATGAAGTATAATAAGTACACACATTTACAAATCACTATCATTACAACTTGGGTTCTGAGAATTAATTGGGTCAAACTTAAATAAGCAATAAAAAAAATGGATCGGACTTTTGGAATTTTGCTCCACTAATAACTAAGGTAACATACTCGGCTTGTCTCATTTCTTGGAAAATGAGGAGGGGGTGGGTTCATCATTGGAAAATTGACAACTAGCCCCATTTCATCTCCTGTCGAGAGGTCGATAGAATTCTCATACCTTGCATTGGATGCCGTAGAAAAAAACTGTCCGCATCTTCATAAAATGTCTCCAAGCATTCACCACACATACCCTTGTCAAACTTAATTATGTTTTTAAACATTTCTAGGGCATATTATCATTTCAAAGTGTTTTACAATCAGTTTTATTACTTAATAAAGCTTTTAATGGAGAAAAGTTGTACAGTAAAATTATTACGCATATGTAGCTTTTAAATTTTTACTACCGTTATCTTTACATAATTTTCCCAAGTAGAGGGAAAGTAACTTGTTTTGAGGCCCTCAAAATTAGAAGCTTCCAAACAAAAGTTTACAGATGGGAAGTAAGCAGATGAGTCTCTATTCTAGCCCTTCAAGGCCACGGACAGAGCGAGCCAGGATGACCTAGCTTCAGAGAGAGGAGCCCCACATGAGTCCCAAAGCCAGGCTCAGTGAAAGCCCCACTGGACAAGAGAATGAGGAAGCCTCGAGCAGCTTCTCAGTTCTCTGGTCCACCATAAGTGCCCTCCTGGGCCCAAAGAGAATCACGCTTATTGTTTCTAGAAGGTTGTCACTGCAGCTGCATTAACACTCATCACTCTTATTTCCATCATGCTTTAAGGTTTGCAAAGGACTTTTCTATCCATTATCCAAGAATCTGTCCCCCTTGCCTCAGGGCCCATCCAACCCTTCTCTGCCTGAGCAGGATGTTCTCCAGTGACTGAAAAAAATTCATAGGCTCATAGACTTAGAATGGGAAGGAATCTTAGCCAAATCCATCTTTCTCATTTTACAGATGAGGTAACTGAGGCACGAGGTGGTTTAATGTCACACAGCTAGTGAGGGTCTGAGGCAGGCAGTGAGCCCACTTCAGGGTCTTATCCACCGTACTCCACTGCCTCTTCAATTCATCACCTGGTAGCCAACCTCCTTGTGATGAATACTTGAATATCATCAGGCTGATTCTCAGATAATAGGTGGCCACTTCTCTGCCAAGTCCAGACACCAAACTTTTCCACATTGCTAAACTCTGCCAGAGCTTGTCATCTGCTGGCATCATTTTGGGGAACCCAGGGCTTTTCCCCACTCCATGACATGGTGTGGGAGAAAGTCAGGGAGAAAGGAGAGAAGGTTGAAATCAATGATTTCTTTATTAAAAAAATCATCAATCATGGCTGGTGTTTCTGTGCTCCCAGCTTTTACATCTGGCCTCCATGATCAGACAGCTAATAGAAGAATGTCGCCCATTCCAACTCTTCTTCCACAAAGCCAGATGTCTTGTCTCCCTAGCACCAGACGTCTAGATGGTAGACTGAACATTACCTTTCCCACACATGTTTGATCTGGTGTCAACCCAACTCCCAACACTCTTTGTTTTGGCCTATTGTTTCAGCCCTACTGCTGACATTCAAGAACTATTTTTTGATGTAAAAACCACGGGACAGAGCTAGGCTTTAACCTCCAATACTGGAATTGTTTTCTGGCTATCAAATAAGAACTTAGCTATTCAAAGATTCACGGGGCTCTGAAAGAAAGTTTGATATGTGTGTATTCTGAAAAGCAGCCCACGGTCCAAGGGTTGGCTGGAGTGAGTCTGCAGTTGGATTGGAGCAAAAGGGAACCAATGTGCCCACCACTCACCTGCTGCATAGCTCCAGCCTGGGATGTGAATGGACAGCTTATTGGGGTGGCTAATGGTGTGGTACAAGGCCATACTGTCTCCTTTCATCTTCCCCACTGCTAAGTGATTTGTTCCTTTCCCAGTGTCTGAAAATTCTGGGTTTCCCAGGGAAGGTGTGCTGGCCCAAGGACATGGGCAATTCCCAGAAGAGATTCTGTGCCAAGGTGGGTTTTCCTTCAGACAGCTATCTCTGAAGTCCGAGTCCCAAGCTGTTAGGGACCCATTCTCGTTTTGCTCTGCATGCTTCTGGCTCAGTGAATTGTCTCCCGTCTCTTCCTCCTCTGTATTAGCCATGCGATCTGCTCCATCTGGTGTTAGTCCGTGAGAATTACAGTTTAGGTTGAGGGACAGAACAGATCTGTGCATTTTGGAGCCTGTGATGGGAGATGGGTCAAGAGGTATGGAAAGAGATCTGTCTAAGTAATGGACAGTGTTAGCACATGGCTGAGACACTCGTAAGTGAACACAGGAGCTGAACATAAGAGGAGCTTTCTCTCTGTGGCATGGGGTGGCTGGAGGGATCACTGCATTCTCCTTATTTTTAGGGTTCAAAATCCAACATGGAAGACCTTCACACAACTGACCATGAGGTTCAGAAGCCTCGAATGGAGTTTCCAATCCATTCATGGAGCCCTCATGACCATTGAAGAGTCTGTGGGGAGGTTCTGCTTGCCGATCACCGACCAAAGCTGCTTTGTCCATGAGTCTGGCCTCAGTCCCACACTTGGAGCACAGGGAGTCAACAGTAGTGCCCCACATCAGGGTGCTGGCCGGAGGGGCAACTCGTCTGGCCGTGATGGTGATGGAGGAAAACCCTCTTCTTGGGTTGGGATCTTGACTTTCCCCTTGGGGAGGCAACTTGGTTCCAGATCCAGCCTCCTTGGACAATGTTTTGATTCCCATTCTGCCAGGAAGCAAGGAGAAGGCTTGGTCAATGTTAGTTGGACTGCGACCAACCACAGACTGGTTCATAGGATGTATTTCAGGCTGAAGCATCATGCACTGCCTTGGCAAGGCTGGGGCATTCTTCTGCAATTGGCGCTCATCAATCAACTGGGAAATTAGGAGGGATGAAATCATGCTTGTTTTCTGGGATGCCAGAGTCTCCTGCAAATGAGGAGAGACTCAGATTATTATTCAAACCCTTCACTACAACATGTGCCCTGAGTCCTCCTTTACTAAACTAGCATGATGCCCAAGAGTGTCATTCTAGCACTAAATTCCATGAAATACTTCTCCTGCCTTTTTTTCTGCCCCAGAAATAACATGAACCTGAAATCCTCCTTCCCAAATGCCAGGAAGAGTTCTGGGGAGAGAAATTCAGCATTCATTCCCCAACCGTGGACCTGACAGATTAACTGAGTTTCTCAGTTGGGCAGCTGGTCTTGGGCTTGTTTAATGATGTCTGTGTCAGCACTGATTGTCAAACTCCCGTCACCACCACCCCCGACACCCCCAGCCCCTCAGCCCATAGACATAGCAGTGTTGATACCCTGCAGTATTAAAATGCTTCTTCCTGGAAGCAGAGCACTGATGTGAGTAGATGGTGATTCCGTGTTAAGTTGTTGTGTGGAAGTAAGCCCACATCCTGCCCAGACAGGTCTGCTGTGGTGATGGAGAAAGCCCTCAGCGCCCCTGCCTGCCCCTTCCTCCACAGATCCAGGGAAGCATGGAGACAATGCAGCATCCTGGGTTTCCAGTCTCTTTCATCCTCGGAACCTCTGGCTTCCGGAGAGACTCAAGGCAGTCAGTGAGCAGGAGTGATTGACGTCAGCTGAGCCTCATTTTTTCTGACCCAAACAATTATATTATCTATCAGGTTAGATGATGAATGGTTTGCTCTGACAAGACAAACACAGTGGGCTCCAGCAGAATGAGCGGCTGCAGAAGGAGGGATTTGGGGTCTGTCTACTTTAATAAGATAGGTGATGGGTCATGTTATACTTTTAATCAACAGAGGGCACGTTCTGGGGCTTGCTGTGCTGGGGTGGCTGGGAGGAAGCACTGGAAGGGCTTGGTCCATTGAGGACCCAGACTGGCCAGGGTGGGTTAGCTGAGAGGAGGCAGCTCCTGGCCTCTGTATCAGAACTTGTTTATTCTGTTTATTTAGAAAGCGATGGAGAGGGGCCTGGGAAGAGCCAACCCTGCCACCTACGTCTGTGGCACGCTCGCTGCGGACACAGCCCCATTTTCACATTCATTGCGCTATTTTCTTGTAAAGCTCTGTATGTAACTATCCACCATCCAAAATTATTGTAGCTGAGTTTACTGACCACCCACTGAGTGCAGAGAGGCTCGGGCTCAGGGAGATGGAAGGGATGACTGGTGGGTGGCGTGCAGAACCAGCACAAACCAGACAGAGAGGAGAGTATATCACAGACGGCACTTGGAGGGGGCGGAGGAGGGGAGGAGGGAGGGGGACGAGAGGGAGGAAAGGAGGGGAGGGGAAGAGGAGAAGGAGGAGGGATAGGAGGGGAGAGGGAGGAGGAGGCAAGTTCATATACTGATGGTGACGGTGGCAGCGACAGCACCAGTGTTCAGTTCCCTGTTCTGTCACTCGCTGAAGCCCTCAGGAATCCTCAGCTTAAGTGCCGTCCCCTAGACAGAGTCTTTCTTGCTTCTTCTCAGTTGTTGGTACAAGCTGCTCCCTATGAAATGGGGTCATTGGTCAGAGCTGGAAAGGCCCTCCTAGGCCAGCTCCCTCAGGGAGGTCGGCTAGCCCCCCCAAAGCCACACAAACGCTAAGTGTCACGTCTGGGAATCAGTCTCAGGTTCCCTGCCTAGGAACCCAGTGTAGCTTACTGAACAATGGTAACAACTAACATTCATAGAGCATTTTAAGACATACAAAGCACTGTGCACACATCACCTCCCCTGGGAAATAGGTACCATTACAATGCACAGCTGAGGAAACTGAGGCAGGCAGAAATGAGGGGACTTTCCCAGGGTCACACAGTCAGAAAGTGTATGAGGTCAGATTTGAACTTGGGTCTTCCAGGAGTGGGTAGAATACTGGGCCTGGAGTCAGGAAGACTCATCAATCTGGCCTCAGATACTTCCTAGCTGCATGACCCTGGGCAAGTTGCTTCACCCTGTTAGCCTCAGTTTCCTCATCTGTAAAATAGCTGGAGAAGGAAATGGCAAACCCCTCCGATATCTCTGCCAAGAAAAATCCAAATGGGGCCATGAAGAATTGGGCATAGAGGAAAAATGACTGAGGAGCAATCAGCACCCCAAACCTCAGCGCCTGCCAAGGGTCCCCCAGCCGCCCGCTCCCCTGAGGGGCCCCCAGCCTCTCCCACTCCCAGTCTCTGAGCCGCGAGAGCGTGATGGGAATTCCTGTCTTCCTCGAGGGTGGAGGAAGGAGCAGGGCTGGGGCTCACAAGTTCACACCTGCACGCTGTCCCCAGAGACCCCTTCTGGGCAGGGCCAGGGGCTCCGGGCTCCCGGAGAGGACATCGGAGAGGCTTACAGAGGAGGCGCGGAGCTTCCGAGAAATGGAGCGCTCTGCCAAGGTCATGGAGTGAGAGGCAGGATTCGAACGCGGGGCTCATGACTTGGGAGCCACACTCTTTCCAGGGTTCCCCACTGTTTCCTAACTATTTTATATTCTCCTTGTTAATCTTTAGTCATTATTGATCTGTGCATTTTCCTCCTTGAGGCGGGGAGGGGGCACAATGGACGGAGCCCTGGGTCTGGAGTCAGGACTATGTGAGCTCAAATTCACTCTTGCTGGCTGTGTAACCCTGAGCAAGTCACTTAACCTCTGCCTGCCTCGGTTTCCCCAACTGTACAATGGGGATCATGACAGCTCATACCTGTTGTGAGCATCTCTTAGATGACTTCCAGCCTCAGATCTAGGACCTTGCAGTCCTGTGAGAGGTCTTTGACCCTACCTTGGGGCTAACAGGATGAGGTTGGACTGAGAGATTTCTCAGCGCCCTGCCACCCTCAGCTCCAGGACCCTGTCTGGGTGACCCGAGAAAGCCACCCCTCTTCTCCTCATCTGTAAAAGGAGGGGATGAATGGTGACTCCTAACGCCCTTTCTGGTTCTAAGCTTATGATTCTCAGGTGGATAAATTAATTGAAAAGATAAAAGAGGAAAAGTCGAGAGCAACTGCGCTCCCAAGTCCTTCGTGACGCCCTCTGGGACCCGCCACATTACGTTCTTCCTTTCCAGCTCTTTGAGGGTGCTGGACTTTTGTCTCCGCCGTGACTCCCCCGGAGCGGTTGTGCACAGAGCTGAACTTGCTGGGTCAAAGGATGGAGAAGCTCTAGCTGCTTTTTTTCATGATTCCAAACTGGAGTCCAAAATGGCTGGGCTGCCTCACAGTTTCACCGACGGGGTGAGAGCGTTTGTCGACATTGACTTTCTTATCTTTTGTCACTTTTGCCAGCCTCAGGTGAGTCCCCGGGTTTTAACTTGTATTTTTATTATTAATGTTGGCTTTGGCATTTTTTAATGTGGCCACTTAAAATAGGAAACAATTTCAAAGGCTGTTCGTGTGCTTTGACCAATTATCTATTAGACGATGAACGGCTCTTGGTGCTAGAAACCTGTCTGTTCCTACCCCGTTTCTAGTTCTGCCTTTGGGGGCAAGCAGCAACAGGGAGACTGGGGTCAAGAGGTACCACTGACCTAAATAGTAACTAAGGTTGATGTGGATGGAGACCTGGAAGATGGCATTGATGAGACTTCACCTGAAGGAGATGTGAATCCTTCAGAGGAGAAGACAATGGGACCCCCTTGTGATTATCATTCTACCTTGGTGTTAGATGTGAACTTAGAAGCAGAGCTAGACAAGGCTCTATCTGGGTCTCTTTGGGGAGAAATTACTGGGTCTAAGGCATAGTTTGTCTCTACCTACACCCCAGGAGCTGTCTGATGTGCGTCCCTAGAGAACTGTGCTCTTACTATATGATGAGGACCTTTCTCAAACGTGGCACATGCTTGAGTAGATTTGAGAGGACTGTGGAACAAGGTCATATTAGAAGACTCAGGGTGATGAGATGAAACTTCCTCTGCTTGCTGATGGCTTACTTGGAAAATATAAGGGAATTAGCAAAAAACTAATTGAAAAAATGAATAATTTCAGAAAAGTTGTGAGCTTCTTTGGAGCCCACACAATATCATCTGCCTAGTCAAGTCAACAATTTTGTATCAAGTGTTTACTATGTGCTGGGCACTGTGCTGAAGGTGGGAGAGACAAAGAAAGGCAAAAGACAGCCTCTGCCCCCAAGGAGTGCACAATCTAATAGGGAATTTCAGCTGGGCCTTGAAGGGAGCCAGAGAAACCAGGAGGAGGAGATGAGGTGGGAGAGAATGTTCCAGGCAGGGGGGAGAGCCAGAGAAAATGTCCAGAGCTGGGATGGGGGGTCATGTGTCCAGCATCACTGGAGGCAGAGTACAGAGAGTAGAGTGAGTTGTGAGAAGACTTACTGGGGTGAGGAGTGTGAGGTTATGAAGGGCTTCAAAAGCCGAAGAATTTCACATCTGATCTTGGGGGTCAAAGGGAGACATTAGGGTTTATTGAATGAATGAGCTGACATCGCTCTTCTCAGCAATGCAAGGACCTAAAAATGACAAAGGACATGTGATGGAAAATGCCGGCCATATCCAGAGAAAGAACTATGGAGTTGGAATGCAGAGCAAAGCAGACTATTTCCTTTTTTGTTTTGTTTTTTCCTTTCTTTTTCATGGTTTTTCCCATTTATTATAATTCTTCTATGTAACATGGCTAATGTGAAAATGTGTTTAGTAGGAATGTGTGTGTAGAGCCATATCAGATTGCAAGCCGTCTTGGGGAGGGAGAGGGAGAAAATTTAAAGCTTATGGAAGTGAACATGGAAAACTAAAAATAAAAAATTTAATAACAAAAACAAAAAAGAATAAATGAGTTGACATGGTCCCACCTATGCTTTAAGGAGATTCGATTGACAGCTGAGTGGGGAGGGACTTGAGGGAGGCAGAGCAGTGGAATAGAACATGGGGGAAGATGGTCAGACACAAGATACCAACTCACTGTGTATTCCCCAGATAATGGCAGAGCACAGAGAGCAGAAGACTCAAGTCTGGAAGCCATGAGTTCAAACTCTGCTTCACATATTTATTGAAGCTTGGCCCTGAGCAAACTGATCAGCCTCCCTGTGCCTCAGTTTCCCCATCTATAAAATGAGAGGATTGTACAAGGTTTCTTCCAGCATCAAACCTGTGGTTCTATGAAGTGAATGTATGGGAAAGCCTAAGAGTACTTGGAAGGAAACACAGATGAACTCAGTGGAGGCCAATGGATAGAACACTACTCTCTTTTTTCAGTCATTTAGGCTCAAAACTGAAGAAAGACCTAACCTATCAAATGATGGTATTCCCTTGGAAGAGTCCTGCTATTTTCTGCTTGGCTCTCCTTTCCCAGAAATGTTAGCCTAGTGATGCAGATAGCCCTGACCATAGGCAAGAATCTGGAAAATACTGGATCTTAGTACCCATTTCCATTACCTTCTTGAACTTGCATTCCCTCAGAGAGAGAAAAAAAAAACCTACCAAATGGACCATTTTTTCAGAAAACATTAGGTACCTAGTGTGTCAAGCATTCTTCTAGGCTCTGAAAGATGCAAAGACAAATGTGTGTCCTGTCTTTCTCTTGAAGAAAGTGAAGCCATAAGAGAGACAGAGACAGAAAGAGAGGAAGGGAGGCACCAGTAGACAATGACTAGTCTGGTGCCACCCGAGACTCTGGGGCCACTCAATCTATTTCGCGTTTTTTGTAAATGAGAATTCTATCTCATGTACTTTTGATCTCTTCCCAAACTGGCCATATGGCATCATTTCAAAAGTGCAAACTACTGAAACAGATACATCAATTTTCTCAGTTCAGACGTGATTTGATTAGTGTAGAGAACTCATGGCAAAAAAAAAGTACCTCCAGTAACATAAAGTAGCAGTGTGTCTGTGACATGATCTTAGAGAGTTGTCTGAGGCACTGAGAGGTTGAGGAACTTGCTCAGGGTCACACAGTCACTGGGTTTCAGATCCAGAGCAGGAGTCCAGATCACGCCACTCTACCATACTGCCTCAAGTGGAGGATGAACAGGGGGTAGTCTCTCCATCAAAGGAGCTGTGACATCAAGGACCACGGTTTCCTTCTCCACTGATTCAGTGGAGAAACTAGAGCCCTTCTAAGAACAATTAAGAAGGGTATGAGATCCCCTTGTGGTCATTCTGGAGCTGAGCCTCTCTGGCTTTAGCCAAGCTGGACATCAGATGGGCTACCTTCCTGCTCCAGTCCTCAGCTCAGGGGAGGAGCCTTCTTTGATTGTGGCCCCCTCTTTGGCCCAGAGCCACCACTGAGCAGCTACTCCCAGAGGATGACCATGGACTCCTGTACTCTAAAACTTGCTTTAGCTGAGTTTTGCTTGGGCTGACAGAATTCGAATTCCTGTGATGGACCAAAAAAGAGAAGAGATGCTCTGGGGCCGCATGGCACTGGTTCCATCCCTGCTCAGCCCTTTTGGTGTGCCCAGAGCTCCAGGGCTGGAGGGCACCCAAGCTTCCATAAGATCTGGAGCTTTACATTTCCTTTCTCTTAGATGATTCATTAAGATATTGACCTTCTTTTAGGTTTTTCAAACACGATCTTGTCCAGCTGGTAATACCTTTCATGCCTTTATGTATTTTATTGAATGTTTTTAACTTTATAGTGATACCCTCAGACATTTCAGGGGAGGACACAATTTTATAAATTGAAACAGGGAAGCAACGGATGCAGGATAACAGGCTGCCAGCACCATCTTCCTGGTGCTCACGTCTGCACGAGTTCTTTCAGAGGCTCCCTGTTACTCTCTGGCTGCAAGACCAATTCCTCATTTTGGCCCTCAGGGACCTCACAAACTACCTTTCTAGACTCACTTCACTTTACGTTCCTTCAGGCACTCTAAACTGGACATCTGGCTCTTGGCCACTCAGCATGCCATTTCCTGCCTTGATGACACTGTAAGGGTGCTTGAGATCCGGGATCTTTACCCATGCTTCTTGGAATCCTAAGATACTTTCAAGGCTTGGCTCAGGTCCATTGCATTGCACAGAAATTGGTCCAATGGGTCACTTCCTAGGAGAAACCCTTCCTGATCTCCTCAGTTGTCATTACTCAATCTCCCATCAAGTGATTTTGTAAATATTGCTCTGTTCACATGTGGTT